>JAOBAY020066724.1:0-12214 GCA_025331085.2 Zoanthus sociatus
ACTTCAGTGTCGACTAACCGACGAATATAATGTAAATTAAATTCGTCTGAATTATATTCGACGTATGAACTAGGCCTTATTCACTTATTATATTATTTTTTTATCTTATCTTCCGATTCACTATCTTAAAATGTCTGTAATTTCCGTCCGTTATTTTTTTGAATATATAAAAAGTTGTAACAGAAATTGCTAAATTGGTAATGGCCAGTCAAAATATTGTATAAACGGCCCAAACTTTACTCATGTTGTAAGGTCAGTCTTTGCGAGTCGATCTTATTGACAAAAAAATTTTTTTTTAAATTATTGTCATCTGATCATGCACGATGGTTTGATCCAAGGTTGCATGGCAAGTGTGTTGATCGTACATGGTTTTGTACTGGTTTTTAACCAATGTATTGCGGAGTGTCTCCAAGATATCTTCACATTTGGTGACGACTCCATCGATCCTTCTATCTAATCTTTAGTACCTTCAATATACTGATATATTACTACTTATAAGCCAAGTATTTTGTTTCGTTGAAATAACGACTTCGATTGAATTTCCTTCATTTTCTCCATTTCGAGAAAAATATATTTGTTTATAAATTAACTCAAAATAAAAGTTAACGATAAAAATTGTTTAAACGACTTTTCGGCAGCTCATGCTTATGCCTTATTGAGGTAGCAGATAAAAAGAGGGAAAAAATTAAAATGAATAGTATAAAGGGTATGCTAAAAATTTGATTAATTTTGAAACACCCTTCCCACGGAATGTGGAATATAGCGGGAGTTAATCTCTGCGGTTCTTTGATTCAAAATATTTTTTGAAAATATCTAAACATTTCACTAGCAAATTTTGAAAATTGTTCCTTTGAACAGAAAATTCTCGGATTTGCGGCGATTTCTTTCATCTTTTCCCCCTCCTGGTTCAAAAAGTTTCTACCGACCGCGAATCGAGTGATAATAAAAGAATAAAAAAAAACAGAAAAAGTTATACTTTCTCAAGTGGTTTTGATGATGTACATTCTGCTAAAAAAATCAAAATTGAAAACTACGTTTAAAGAAGTTTGTTTGTCGGCAAAAGGAAATGTATATATAGCCAGCATTATAAACAAGAAACGAGGTCGATGGAAGCCTGCATCAGTATAAACGCCGGCGGGAAAGATGATCTGTTGTTTCCATGCTTAGGGGACAGCACTAAGGGACCATCAAATTTATCGTCGGACAGCGAAAAGTGTTTCTGGTCAATGCAGTGTCTTAAAAACGTTTGGTACAGTCTTGGTTATAGATCAAACTTACAATATATATATAGATATAACACATACGAGGTAATAATATGTATACTTAAGAACTACATTTTTGAAATTATGATTTATAGCATTAGTATCTCATTGATGAACGCAGTTTCTAAATTTGAAAAAAATACTAATTTTTTTTTGGCGCCAAAATGCCTAAATTGGAGTAAAGATGGCACATAGATTCATGTCACTCCAATGTGTTTCAATCTTCAATTTAATTACTTTTTTACTCGAGGTTATTCGACATAATACCAATATCGCCTGAAATACGTTAAAAGTGCTTCGGGCGTACTATTTCAGTATTTCCTTAGCTCTTTGTTATCGTCTTGCAAAAGCTTGAATTGAAATCAATGTCACTCTCCCGGGATCATTCTGTACACAGCACAATTTTGTAAACTATAATTTTAAGCTTTATCTCTAAAAATTTTAGCAGAATTGAAGTGTGCAACTAGGGCCCGGTTCCTTAAACTCCGATTAGTCATTTAGTGCTAATCCAGGATTAATTTCTTAATCGTAAGTTAATCCATGTTCTCGTTTCCTACCTTCTACAGCTTACTTTGGGCTGGAAATTTTGGAGTTAACATATGTTTGTTTTATTGGTAAAACTGACTCAGGTTAACAAAATAGCGTACTAAAACATTGTTAATTTTCGAATACCGGGACCAAAACAACAAAAATATCGTGTATCGGTGATAAAAAGACAACACTCTTTTTTATATATAATCATAAGAATATAATTTTTCGGATCGAGGCTGGATATTCTTATTTTTGGCCGATTTTAGGCTGAAAATATTCTTACGAATATTCTTAGTTTCGGGAATATCGGTGACTTGGTATTTCCGTTATTACCAATTGACTGTGGTATCGAAGAGCTTCAAAGGTAATAGATCTGTTTATGGCTTCTCCATTTGGGGTTAGAGTGCAATTGTGCAATACATGTGACATATATAAGTGTTTTAATTTTTTTTTTCAAACATGCAAAAATATATTTTTAACAAAATCTGAGCCTTAACATTGTTCTTAAAATATTCTTAAAATTTGATCAATTTTAGCCTCAGTATTCTTATAAAATACATTCTTATAAACAAAAGAGTGTACCGCAATACCGAGAGCATACAGAACTTTTACCGCCGTACCGTACCAGAATGACCAAACACCATGAGCCGGGGCAACTTAACTTTATAATGTCCGGCAATCAGCAAAAACTTGTATGGTTAAATCTATTCTAAGCTTGAAAGAATTCTTAACTCATCGAATACTTCAAAAAAAAAATTGTAGGGATTTTAAAAGTGAAGGACATCTTTCAAAGTTAAGTGACTTTTATCTGACAAACAGAAGCATCGCTAGTGTTCAGTCTAACCTCAGAAACTCATAACAGCGTGACACAATTAGTGGTCACAATAGATGCGATGAATTCTGATTGGCTACAGCTTTGACCGGTAATGTAATGCGTTAGTACCATTGCATTCATCTCGTTATTCCCTCGGGAACAGAGAACCAAAGATCACGTCCTCTGGGAGTTCGTGGCGATACATGTTCTTTTCGTTGAAAACAAAAAGGCCCCGCGAGTGACGATCAGCGATGCATTTGGGGTTCCAACACAACTCCATTACATTGTACTTCGGCGGCGGGCTCTCATGAGGCTTACAAACTGAAACAGCTTTGGGAATCGCGAACAGAAAGACTGTCGACCATAACAAACAACTGAGCTTCCCCTCACACAAACTGATAAAGGCCGGCAGGGATTTCTGCAATGCAGGACCAAGGGGCAGGCGAAGATTTAAAAGAAGAAGGCCAGTGGCTCGCTGCTGGTCTAGATTCAACTCAAGCGAATAGGTATTGTGTGAGTTCTACGGGAAGCCATCTTTATGTAACAATTTGTTGTCGTCCGCTTCAAATTGTTACCTTCTTGTTTGTCCCCACGTGATGATTTTCATGAGTTGACCTTACTTTTAAGATTTGTTGGTTCTAATATTTTGCAATATGTTTGCTTCTGTTAAAGTGGGTGCAGTCTTGTGCGGGCGCATTTCGAAAAGCAGCCACCATCCAACTTGCGAAAAAGTAACTTTTTTCACTTTGTTCTCGCCTTGTACGATCGCACGGGGCAAGCGGTGGAAATCGAGAAAGCGTCTTTTGTGGACTTCATCGAATGCAACGCTGTGGCGGTAAGCAAAAAAAAAACTTTCTCAAACTTTTTCAAATTTCCCAGGAAAGAGCAATACAGTTTAAAGTTTGATTAATTTGTAAAAATTTAACTATTACAGGACGATAAGCAGCTTCAGCTACGTAATGGCATGTGTTATCGACTTGGACTGTTTTATAGTAGCACAGGTGAGTAACGGAATTTGTTTCTTATACAGCCGGCTCGTGGTAAATGATTGTCTGTCATTAGTTGTGTGTACTTTGGCGATCGTTGAAGTGTGTATGAGGGCTCTCGTTATCAAATTATACCTTAACCCCTGTGGGAATATGGAAGTTAGACTGAAATCCATAAATAGATTACACTTTACTGTGAGGGACAAGTGATGTATACTATTTTCGATATGTGTAGCTTCGGATTCGTTTTTAGCTGGAACTCTTGTCATTGGCCAAAGTTTTCGAAGACAAAAAATGTTCTCCTATTTACCCATGTTGCTATGGGATTTCGTTCATCAAATAAAACGAGCAATTCTGTTTGATGTGTGTCCACAAGTAATTATTTCGGAATAAAAACAATTTATTCAACTCACAAACAATTTTTATAAATGCCCTATTATATTTTAAAGCAAGAGTTGGTTTTTGTCTTGCTGGCGTTCAAATGGCTTTTTGCGTAAACCAAGAGGCAACAACTAAACAGAAATTAATGCCTTACGCTTGTTTTGTCTTTATTTTCTTTTCAGGTGTTCGAACAGAGCAAGATATTTTTATACGACTAGTCGACTCGGCGACAAAAATGGTAAACTATTTATTTTGATTCTTCTTCAAACTTAATGTGACAAATCCGCTTTCTCCATGAAAACATTCATTTTGTGTCTCAAAGTCATAGGTCTGTTCGAAATTAATGTGATATACAGTCACAATTAGTGAATTACACCCCGCTATTAATTCTCTCAACAAATTGTAATATTTGCACCTCGCTAAACAAAGTACCATATATGTTGTGAATGCTCAGATTAACACATATAAAACCTTTATATATAATTCTCCATTTGCGAGAAAAACGTTTCCATCACATATCTTAAATTCATCTTCGAGTAAAGTGTTTCACTGTTAAACTGTTTAACTGTTAATTGACATCGTGGGTAAAAACGTTTTGGAAAAACAGGCTTTTAAAAAGACTTTATTCAATTAGAGGTTTAGAAATTTTGTTTCTAAATAAACTTGTTTAAAAACACTTCAAAACATTTTTAGTTTTTTTTGTTTGGTAACCATTTGATCTAATTTTTTAAGAAATTAAGATATAGGAAAACTTTTGAGAGTTCTTGACACACATGCTTCTAATGCAAATTTTTGGAGTATAAAGAAGTTTGTATGGATGAATTGTTCAGAATTAGTTCCAAAAATAAAATATTGATTTTGAAACGCCCTTTTTTTCTGCAGCCCATTTTATACGAAGGGCAAGACAAGAATCCCGAGATGTGCAGAGTATTGTTAACTCATGCAGTTATGTGCAGGTTCGTGTGATTTTTTTTGTACCGATAAAAAAACTTTGTGCAAACTTTGGCTATCGGAATAAAACAGATTTCGTAATCGGGTAAATATTCTATTATTCAAAGGTGATGTTGTATTGCTTGATTTTTTTTCAATTTTCTTTGTAGTCGATGTTGTGAAAAAAAGTCGTGTGGCAATCGAAATGAAACACCGTCAGACCCAGTGGTCATAGACAGGTAATATTCATCTGTGTTACAGTTTCCTTTACATACAGTATTAAATTGAATCCCTACTGATGTTTTTTGACCCCTAAGGGAGAATGTTTAGCACTTTTAGCAGAACCCCAAGTAAAACAATTTGCTTAATTATTTTTTATATATGCAATCAAGTCTTGACTAAAGCAAACAACAGTGTGTAGGGGCGTGTAAATTGTATGGGGATTAGGCAGTTATTGTTGTTCATAGAAATCAAAGGTTGTTTGCCATCAGGTTTTATGCACTGGAATGTTTTATTACAGTTGTTGTGATCACGTTCCCACACTGTTGATTGGTTCCCTGGCTTTAATTGGATATTTTTGATGTTAGTAGGTAATATGTGATTTGAACTGTTTTTTCAATAGAATGTTATTAAATAGCTGGTTGCAATTGTTGTTCTCTTCCCTGATATTGGTTTATGATTTGTATGAGATTTATTGTTGAGCTAGTTGCTTTAACTGGTCAAAGTTTTGTTCATTGTTTAACAAAGAGTTTCTAATATAGTGTCATGTCTAATCAATGCTATAGACTATATACCAACCTTTTTAATGACAACATTTGCATCTTTAAAATAAAACGTGGGATATTAGATGTAGCAAAAAAATGTATCCTTGGAAGATTAAAACTTGTCAAAATAATAGTAGACAACAATTTTATCATTGCTGTCTGCAAAAAAAATTAATTTGAAAATATGAATTAGTACTTGAGTATATTTTTATCTATTCATCATGCATGACCAAGGAGCCATGCATGCATAATATTTATTTCCCTTTTAATTCTGAGATTGTTTTAAGTTGTTTTCCCTCTTTCAAATGTAGAATGTGTCGTCAGTTATCTATAGGGTCTCATCAACTTTAGATGAACACATTTAGACTCGTCAGTTTTCACTAAATTAGAAAGGGAAACTGACCAGTCAAAATGATTCGTATCTATAGACTAAGGTTTGATTTACTTTCATGATTGAATAACATTTCTACTCTTCAAGCTAAGATAAAGAAAATGAATGCTGGTCACTTTATAGGGTTTCATCAGCTGATTCAAAAGTTAGAGTGAATATATAACACCAATCATTTCCAATCTTCAAAACAAATAACATGAATGGTCACTTTATAGGGTTTCCAGTGGTAGATTTAGGGAAGGGGCCCGGATGCCCCCCTCTTTTTTTGGCAGTTGATCATGCCCCCTTTCCCCATCTTTTTCAAAATTTCTGGATCCGTCTCAGGTTTCATCAACTGGTTCAAAAGTTACAATGAATAAAACTAATCATTTCTCCTCTTCATGATAAACAAAATGGTTACTCTCTCGATATATATTTAGTTATTTACCAAGCAACCAATATCCATTTTCTATACTCAAATAACTATCCCCCTCAGGGTCGGTGCATAATAGTACTAGATATATACCTTGACGCATTGCCTCTCGGTTTATATCCAGCACTATTCACCCCCCCCCCCCCCCTTTGGGGGATTTTGTTAATTATCTACAAACAGAAAAAAACAGTAATCAATATTAGTATTAATTATAACAACCTATAATTAATACTAAAAACAGTATATAATTTGCACACAGATTATAACTACAGCTATTTATTAAAATTACTTTCTAGTACCAGCTATTCTGAATGAAGCTGTCCCTGCTACTACACAGAATGTGCAGACTGAGATTGCAAATTCAACCCAGCTGGCATTTAAATACACAAGTGAGTGGTACAAATGAACCTTTCCGTCAACTCTTCCAATTCTTCTCTAACCTATAGAATTAGAATAAATAAATAAAAATATCTGAATTGATCTGCGTGATATTCTGTCAAGAATGGGTAAACATGAACATATGACTTGATTGGATAGCAGAACTTTTATTTGTACAGCTG
Source organism: Zoanthus sociatus (assembly GCA_025331085.2). NCBI lineage: Eukaryota > Metazoa > Cnidaria > Anthozoa > Zoantharia > Zoanthidae > Zoanthus > Zoanthus sociatus. The sequence goes on from JAOBAY020066724.1 coordinate 7,032, forward strand.
TACTTTATCTAGGTATTCAGGTATTATCAATTAGTTACTTCTGAACAAAGATTTATCTTCCAGCTGGTAGTGGCTGACATTATACCCAGTAGTTACCTTTTCAAAACATGCTGCAGATCAACCTATGCAGACTGCTTTAATATATACTATAGACTGAAGAAGTTCTTGACAGAAGAAAAATGTTTTCTTACTGCTGGTAGTGGCTGACATTATACCCAGTAGTTATCGTTTCAAAACATGCTGCTGAACAACATATACAGAGTTAATATGTGGAAGTAGTTATTGAAGAAAGACTTTTCTTCCAGCTGGTAGTGACTGTCACAGCACACACAGTTAGTTATCTTTTCAAGAGATGCTACGGATCAACCTATACAAAGTTTTAAAATACTGTATAAATTATAGAACTAGTAGTTACTGAAGAAGACATTTCTTCCAGGTGGTAGTGGCTGACAGCATACCCAGTAGCTATCTTTTCAAAACATGCTGTGGATCAACTTATACAAAGTTAATACTGTATAAATTATATAAGTCGTTACTGAAGAAAGACTTTTCTTACAGCATACCCAGTAATTACCTTTTCAAAACATGCTGCGGGTCAGTTGTATGCAGTGTTATCACCAAACAGCCACTGAAATCAGTCTTTAGCTATTGTTTCACATAATTTGAAACATTCAATAAAATTTGATTAAACAAATTTTGATATTAATTAAGTAGTCTTGCAATACCTCATGTTCAAAGGTCTTATTGAAAAGATTCTCCAGGAAGGAAAACAGTTGGAAGGACTTTCATTAAACTTACTGAAAGAAACCCTTATACTCACAAGACAACATGAAGCATTTTTGAATATTTTATTGGTAAGTTAGTATCAATTTTTTTAAAGAGTATAACAATATTGCCGTAGTCAAAGAATGTAGCTTTCAAAAAAAAATCCAAAGTTAAAATGATAACATTTCTAGGGTAAAAGTTTGAATTAATTGTCCATATATTCCAATTTTTAAAAATTGCCCTTGAATTCCAAATGTATAAGACGAATTTTTATTCTTTTCCGAAAACCTAAATATTTAATAAGCTCCAAATGTGCTTTTAATTTTAAGTAATTATGTAGGCGGTATGTGAAAAATAACTGTATTTTATCAACGTTTTCAAAAACCACCCTAAACTATATGTATAAAGTACTGTTCGTCCCAGAATTAATAATTAAAAACAATCATGTTTTCCCTGTTTTGCTAAGCTTGATGGAATCCAAATGAATCTATTTTTGAGTTTGTACTAGGGTGTAAGCTATGACGTTATATGAATAATCAGCGTAAACAGATATTCACAAAGAAGCCTGAGAAAACTTAAAGGTTTCAACGGAATTTGAAGTCATGTGACCTTTGTGATACGGGTTGAAAGTGTGTTCTTCATTTTTGCCATTGCATAATTAACTACATCAATCATTTTAACAGCATTGAATCTCTTTTGATTGCCTATTATTAATCCATTTACATTTAGAACTTTGATTTTGTCAAAACGTATAGTTCAGAAATATTTAAAACTGTTTCTAATGAAGTGTGCATGTTTTATCTAATATCATTTATAAAATATCTATTAAATATCTATTGTTGCTGTTTAGAATGATGTCGTTGGTTGTGCCCAACAAGTGGAGGGTCTGGAATCTCAGTTTACTGCACGGCTAGAAGGGTTGAAGAACACTGTGCAATCCAAGACAGCAGTACCTACAGCACATGTCTATGTGAGTCCCTCCTCACCATTAATCACTTTCCTGCTTCCATTTGTGATTTTAAAACAGTACTGGTTCTGCATAACCATTTTTCATCATCACTATAATCATCGTTATCATCATCATCACCATCATCATCATCATCATCACCATATTCATCGTTATCATCATCATCACCATCATCGTCATCATCATCACCATCATCATCATCATCATCACCATAATCATCGTTATCATCATCATCACCATCATCATTATCATCATCACCATAATCATCATTATCATCATCACCATCATCATTATCATTATCATCTTTATTACCATCATCATCTTTATTTACCGTCCCTAGTTTCCCACTCCTGGGGTTAGATGTGATATGAGTCGCTTCCACTGTTTTCTATCCTCTGTCATTTATCTTCTGTGATGTTTAGCTTTTTGTGTGTTTTCTTCCACTACATTACTCCTGACCAGGTAATCTTTGGCCTACCTACTAGCCTTCTACCTTCCACTTTCAGCTCCATTGCTCTCCTAAACTTGTATGGTATTCAGTCATCCCAAACGTTTTAATGATCAATCCATCTGTGAACCTTGTTTTCCTTAATTTATGTTCAAGGTTCTCCACCCTAAATCTTCTTGTTCTGACGTCTTCATTTATTTAGTAATCCTGTCCTTCACAAATTGTTTGATATTATCAAACACAAATTAAAGTTCACTACAATTTCATATACCGTTAAATACTTGCCGTGGTCAAAGCCATAGTGACTAGGCTAACTATTAATTTTGTTTTAACTATTAATTTTAATGAAAAGTGATGGACGTTTCATACTGATGAGCACTTTAACACACATGACTGTGTTACTCAATTGTAGGGTTTGGCTTATTGTGTGACCAATTCTTTGAACCACTAACATTACATTTGTATACAAGCCCAAAAGGCTTAAACAAAGCTTACGCAGAATTTCTACTGCATATGTTTTAGAAAAAGAAATAACCGAAATTCATTTGATTAAGGAGCAACTTTCTTGCTGGCGTTAACGTTTTGTACAGAAAAATTGTTTGTAAAGTGAAAAGTGAGGTTAATTAGCACAGAACTGAAATTTGCATCTGCTATCTTCAAACCTAATCCTGATCGTAAATGAGATTACTTCAATTCAAGGCTCAACTTCAGGATTGTTCATTTCCAGAATCTTTAGTTTCTCTGAAAGAAGATGAGGTTTATCACAAATTGATCCATGCTGTTAACAATTTTAAAATTTTATGATTCTCTGATATATATGTTCCTAATTATTAAATTTCAGCCTCAGTTCATCATGTTGGCCCATATATGGACTGGCTTTCAAGACGAGATGGTTTTACTAAGCGTACTCAGTAACATTCTTGCTAGCCTGGAACCATTCACAAAGGTCAGTTTGGCTGCTGTTGCTAAGCTTATTTACTGGTAACATTACCTGTATCTAAAAAAAATAAATATAAATAAATAAATACTTTAACGTTATTTGTGAAGGAAGTGGTTGCCCATTCTTGCTAGCCAGAGGCTAATGTTTAATCACGCGATGGCTCAGATCTTGGTGTGAAAGTCGAATTCACAGAGGGAGGAAAACCAGAGTACCCAGAGAAAAACCCTCGGAGTCAGATCGAGATCAGCAAATCTCAGCCCACATGCGGAGCGCGGGACTCGATCCCGGGTCGTAGAGGTGGTAGGCGCAATTGATTATAACCACTACGCCAACCTAACTCCTCTAAACCTCACTCCCCTGAGAGGTTTACAATTTTTTTTCGTTCATTCTCCAAAAAACATCATAAAATTTACATGTTAACCCCTTCAGTGGGGTTAAAAATGCAATGGTCGACTGATATTTATCTATCAAATCAACACGTTTCAAATAGCTAAATTTATGTACTATTATATCACGACGGTCTGTCGCCTCCGTTGTTTTCCAATCAGTTTACTGCAAAGAGTCAAATTCATAGCTATAGCACTAGAAAAGCTAACAATTATCACATGTATCACTGCCGAACAAACGTAAAAAAATTCACAATTCTTTATCAAAGCCCCAAAATTTGAAACTCTCTTCCTACTACAATCACTTCTCTGTCGAGCTTTTCTAACTTTAAAAAAAGTACTAAGATTTTTACTAAATAATTAATGCATAAATAATTGCACACGAAGCACTATCTTTTATTAACATATGATGATGTACGAGGTACCCTCAATTATAAGCCTGGTGGTTTCCTGAGGTCACCCCACCGTACTTTGTAATCATGTAAACTACATATATTTGATATTAAGAAAAAAAGGTTAAATAAACGATTTATAAATTTATGTCTATACGATTTCTTTTGTTAATCTTTACTTAGTTCTTTACGTTACAGTATCTGAATTTGAAGATGCGGGTAGAATTTATGTCAAATACTTAGCTGTTGCTTTCAGGTTCACCGGGAAATGTTTCCAGAAGAGGTACTTCACGATTATCTTGAAGGTGTTGAAGTGAAGACGGATGATGACAGACTACAACAGGTAACTTAGTGATGATTCTGTGCTGATCGACAATAAACGTATAATGCAGGAATTAGCTAATAATTGCATTCCCCATACATGGCGGAACAAACTATGGCCTCTACCTTTTCAACAAGGTACATGTAATTATTCCTCGATACAGTAGACCTATTTCATAAAATGGCGGCCATTTCAATATTTTATGTTATTTGCATTTAAAAAGTACTTATAGTCTCACTAGCTTCGTTCATTAAATTTTTTAACGTAAGTACGAGAAAGAACGGAATAATGTTTCAACAATGTAGAACTGATCCTTTGCAAAAATACCTGGAAAGTGTTTTTTTTTCACTTATGAATGAAACTTTAATTCATTATTTAAGGTTTGCACTCCATTTAGGTAAATGCATAATTTAGGGTATAAAGTAAGGATACCGTGAGACCATTATGACTCTTATCCTCTGTTATAGACTATTAGTATTATATAGAAATAATGTAATGATATTTAACAATTATTCCAAGAGCGCGCGTTGGATATGAGATGGTAAATAGCCAACGAGGCGTGTAGCTCCGAGTTGGCTATAATCATTTGATATTCAACAAGCGCGAATGGAATAATTGTTTTATTACATTTTATGAGCTTTCCGAACCCTTCGATGGTTGAAAATGACAACAAAATTTTGTTCTGACATTTTTCAGCTTGGCAACACTTTAGACAGTTAGTTTCCATCTACGATCATTCGGTATATCAGCTGATAACCGAGATTGAGTAAATCAATTAGAACGCTAGAAACGCAATATTCGAGGTTGAAAATATAATAATTACTTATATACACTCTTTTTTATATACGAATATTGTTTTTTGGACCGAGGTAGGCTGGATATTCGTATTTTTGGCCGATTTTAGGCTGAAAATGTTGTTATGAATATTCTTAGTTTTGGGAGTATTGGTGACATGGAGTTTCC
>JAOBAY020066735.1:0-12213 GCA_025331085.2 Zoanthus sociatus
TTTGTCTTTGCGAATTTTAAAACATGTGGCTTGTCAAAAGGGCAAAGGTCATGGAAAACATCTTGGGCCAAAATGTTGGTTTTCTTTTTGTTTGTAGCAATTGTTTTCAAAGACCTTAATATCATATTTCGATTGTGGTAAATATACATTTGTAGAAGCAAGAATACAACAGAACTAAATCTTTTTATGAATGTCGCTTCTGTGAATATGGCTTCTCCGTGCAAAAAGTTCCAGAGGGAGCACAACCAAAAAAAATAAACTTACTTTCTGCAGTTGAAATAAACATGTCTCAATTTTATATTTTGGCTAATAAAGAGAGTGTCTCCCAAAACGTTTTTTTTTAGTTTTTAAATTTTAGATTTTTATACTTTTAGTAAATTGAAAATGCTTGATTAATTTTCTGTACAGACTCGAACTTGTCTTTTCAAACATTTAGAGCTTATGTCCAGAGAAAAAGTTCCTAGTTTTCCTAAGAGAAGAGAAAAAAATTCAAGCTAATCCAACGCCATTGTTTTTTGTTTTATTTTTAGTTGCTTGGAACGCGAATGAGTTTTTATTCTTAATATATAGTGTTGATACTGTTTGAAACTTTAAACTCTAGATTTATTTTATTTATTAAATTAGTCTTTAGCAAAGTAAGTACCTTTAGAAGTAGATTTTTGTTCATATGTAATAGAATAAAATGTATAAACACGTTCTCCCAACAGGCATTGGTTGACGCCACTAAAACGAAAACGCCGAAGGTAAAGATAATCTGAAGTCTTGTTGTAATGTTTTGGTTTTGTGGTTTGCGTGTCATATTTGAATCAGAAAGATATAGTTACTAGAACTTAACTGTTTTATCAAGTCTGTGCCTTTTATAGCTTGAATACTGATTATCCTTCAAGTCTACTTTTGTTTTGCTTTTCTTGAAGAAACCGAGGTAGTTCATTTTCTTCTACAGCATTTAAAGGGGCTATGTCACGCCATTTTAACATTTTTTTTAAAACCCAAATATGTTTGTCCCTCCACTGAATTCCAAAGCTAATGGTCTAGGTTTGTTATTTAAGATTTTTACTAAAACCTTTATTCTGTTTTCTGTACTTTATTGCCGCGGATGACAAAGATGTTAATGGCTTGAAACTTAAAAAAGTTGGGTCAGCATTTTCAAGTTTTGATAAGTACTACCTCAATAAAAACAAAACAAAAAGACTTTTTATTGGTTGCTTTTCTTGAAAACATTTCATTAGATTTTCACCTAACAGTTTATCAAGAACATTTTGTGCCTAAGTAAAATCACTAAGTAATGATTTTAGCGAAAAATTGACCCAAAACAACAAAATCATCGTGATATACCCCTTTAATTAGAGTTCTTATTGTATATTTCCATGCAACTCAAAGGTATTCTTGAATTTCTGTCAAGGTATCAGTAAGACAAGCATTTTTCCACTGTCTCAGGCTTCCTCCCAAGTGGGATGTACAAGTAAGTATAATGGAACTTGTCAGTACAGTTTGAGTGTGCAGCTTTAATAAACAGCTGGTTTATAATTTGTAGTCAATTATAATTATGGAATAAAAATTATTTGCGAGCTCGTAATGTCTTGAAAGCCATCCAAGAAAACTATTTGATATTTCTTGTTTTGGGGTTATGTGCACGATTGTTTTTAGTTTACGGTGAAAACTTTTCTCTTTCGTATTAAAAATCCCAGGAAAAGTTTTGCAACATCCAGAATTTTGAGCTCTTTATAGAACTGATCAAATTTTTTTAAAGTCATCTATTGTTTTGTATTATTTCACTCAAAAACACAATTTTTCATAATGGTAGGCTTAATACAAGTTGGAAGATTTGCGATTTCATTACATAGTAATATAACCTTGGAAGACCACCACAACTTATAAAAGCTGTGTCAAAGCAGTAATTGGGCTTGTGATATCTTGATAAACTCATTTTTTGTTACTATCACGTAATATGTAATTTCTGTGTGTAACTCTGCCAGTTATTCATGTTATCATTTATCCAAAATTGAAACTAAAAAACGTTTAGTGCCACTGTAGTAACAGTTTGTGTTGATGTGTATATATATATATTATATATGCATCTTGAATCTCTAAGAGTTGAAATGATACATCATTATTTATTTTAGAAAGAGTTGGCGAGATTGCTGAGCAATTTGGGCGCAGTGAAGAGTGCTATGGAAATATACACCAGACTACACATGTGGGAGAACGTTATCGGTTGTTATCACCTGCTTGGATGGCATGAAAAGGTTTGCTATTTTTTTGGTTTTGATGTTATTGCATTGCCATCCTTGTTGTCATTTTCTTCATTGATAACTTCATCTTCGTTTTCGTCAACTTTGTTGTCTTTGTTAAATAGTCAGCTGATTATCCTCTAACTTATAGTCATCCTCCTTCATCATTATCCTCCATGCTTCTCCTCCTTCTTCATCATCATCATCATCCATCATCATCATCATCATCATCATCATCATCATCACCACCATCATCATTATTACTTTCCATCAACAACATTATCTGTCTTTATTATCATTCTTCATATCATCCTCTATCATCTTCCACCTTTATCATCGTTCTCTTTCATCATTATCCTCCACCTTCATCATCATCCTCTATCATCTTCCACCTTTAACATCATTCTCCTTTATCATCATCCTCCACCTTCATTATCATCCTCATTATTAACCTTTCCTCGTCGTCATCCAAAAGTTGGCTGATCTCTATTTTTGCGTTCTCTGTTGGCTTTTGTGGCATGCGTTATTTACAACTTTATTTTATGACACTCGGTATTCACGACTTTAAGTTGATTTAGCGTGGTGAGGAGACTATTTTGCCTTAAACGAAGAAGCAGTTGCATCCAACAAGTATAGAGCAGCAAAGTTGGGTTTTTGGTTTTCACTGGTAAGACCACATTCTCGAGCAGGTGAAATCCCTGGACTCGCTGCCCTAGAATTCTCCCAAACGTTCGCCTCGGTTTTTATCAGGTTACGAAGGCACGAAGAATATGTTTTATTTCTTTCGTATAAAATATAATTATTATTTTCAGACTGATAAAGAGAAATACGATATACGAAGCACTTGTGTTTAGTTTTATATCTTTCGTAAAACTGTAAATTCTCACAACTCAAAGACATTTTTTGTGCTTCATAATGCTGTAAAAACACACTTGTTGACCAATCAAAACGCACGTTCTATCCAAATTTAGCCGAGTATCAACGAGAGTGCTGTTCACGTCAGGGCGGTCATCAAGCTACCGTTGTTTAAAATGTATATATATAAAGTAAATGTATACGGAGATTTTTTCTCCACTCTGAACAAGTGACCATTGTTGATTTATCAGAATAGAATTTCCTGGTGAGGATACTTTACGTTTATCGTCTTATAGATTATTTATCTGTAGGTACACGACCTTTATTTGTTAGTAATGATATTGTTATCTCTCACTACACTTTATTGTTTTTGGTAGTCAGAAAAACTTTTACGAGAGCAACTAGCTGTAAAGGAGACCGCTGACATGTGGTGTTTGCTGGGTGATACAACAAAGGTAGGTATCAGCTTTACAGTTACCGTCATGTTTTGCGTGCTTTTCCTTTCTTTAAGATCTGGTTGATTTTAAATCAGTTGAATTGTCTCTGTAAACGAGAAGGTATTCGGACATGGTTCCAACTTCATTTCCAACTATTGATGAGTCCAGAGATGGAACTAGAAATTTCCATGAGAGTGAAGCATGAACTCTTTTACTTGTCTCGCTTTTCTTATAATATTTTAACTGACAAGGACGTTTTTTTGAGGTCTTTGCAAATAACTGCGAGGTAATTTCATTTCCAATAATTGTTGCACACATTTAAAAACAAATCATTAAAATATATTGCTCCCAACGGCTGTGGCTTCACAGTTCAGTTTGTAAGAATGCTGCACCATTATCAGATCGAGCTGTCGTGGATTTGAATCCAGTTGAAGCGTGAATCTGTTCAGGTATGTTTTTCTAGAGTACCTACTCCATCACGAAAGAACTAATGCAGCAATGTTTTGAACGACAGGACGTTTCTTGTTATCACAAGGCGTGGGAGATATCCAACCATCGCAGTTCACGCGCACAAAGATGTATAGGCTTCTTCTATTTGAGGGAAAGAAAAGTAAGTGCGGACAGATTTTGAAAGTTGATAATAAACTCACTAGTTTACAATTCACAATGTGTATTACCATTAATGGCTGTACAAAAATCTCACCTTTTTTATGTTTCTTAACAGTTCGCTGAGTGTATACCGCACTTTGAAAAGAGTCTGGCAATCAGCTCCTTACAGGTAATAATGGAATGAATCGAACATCTTTTCGCCTCAAGCTAGAGAAGATGCTTCTTATTCTACTTACCTGATGGTACCTACTGTAACTACTAGCTGAAGCACTTGCAAAGTTTTCTTAAAAGTATTAGACGAAAATAAATCAGGGGATTATTTATTTTCGTTGCGAATCCCAGATCTTAATTATTAAAGTGATAGCAAAGTCACTCAGTTGAACTTTTGTCATTAGTGAGGTAGGAAAATTCTAAAGCTAAAGCGATTAACATATTCAAAATTATTATAAATTAATTATTAATTATTATATTACCATAAGAACGTAGAAGCACCAAAGAAATTATACACTTCAGATATACGAATATACTTTTAATACTAGACATGTTTCGACATTGTCACAACGTCATCTTCAGTAGAAAGTGAAAAAAAAAACGTTACAAAATTCAAATATAAAAGCCTAAAATGATTGACAGCTACATAAAAATATATTTGAAATGTTTAAAAAATTTAAAATTGCGGTTAACTTGACAATGCTAAAGTAAGATACCAACCAGAGAAAACAACTAACGACTCATTGAAATATGACGCGTTAATAGAACTAGATAAAGGATGACTTAAAATGCTTAACTTGAACGTTAAGTTCTGTTTTTTCACTAGTGATGTGAAAGCCTTCCTTTATTTTGAGTTTTAGATAAGATTTGTCGAAATCGATAATTTTAAAACAGTTCGGAGAAGCGTTTTTATTTAAATGTTTAAACATGTCAGAATTTCTGTCAGATGCCAAATGCTCTTTTATTCTTGTCGATAAATGCCAAATGCTATTTTATCCTTGTCGATAAATGTCGAAACATGTCTAGTATTAAAAGTAAATTCGTATATCTGAAGTGTATAATTATTATATTACTAGTATTATTTTTAAAAAACTGGTTGCACTAGCCCAGTATATCAGCTACCCCTATAATCGTAATTTGTGTTTTCGGAACTCGTTGTAGGAAGGTGTTTGGTTTTCTTTGGGTTGTGCTGCCATGGCAACAGAAAAGATGGAGTTGGCTGCCAAAGCTTTTCATCGTTGTGTTTCCCTTAATCCTGACGTAAGTACTTTTCACGTGAACGATTACACAGTCAGCTATGACAACAGTCATAGAACAGCTGTGACCACATCGTACAACAGCTGTGATAACAGTCGTACAACAGCTGTGACAACAGTCGTACAACAGCTGTGACCACATCGTACAACAGCTGCGATAAGTCCTAAACAGCTGTGACAACAGTCGTACAACAGCTGTGATAACAGTCGTACAACAGCTGGGACAATAGTCGTACAACAACTGTGTCAACAGTCGTACAACAGCTGTAATAACAGTCGAAGAATAGCTGAGACAACAGGGAACAACTATAGCACAAAAAGTAATGACACAACCAACTTGAGTTTGTAAAGTGCTGAACATTACTGTAGGTCATCAAACTAATATTTAGATCAAACAAAGACAACTATTTCAATCGTCTTCTCTGAAGAAAATTTCAAAGAAGCAATCTTTATGTATCTTCCTATAGAGCAGTGGGTAATACGAGGATTGTTATGAGCTGTGCCATATACTAGAACAAAGTTAATAAGTGACCAATTCTCTATATTAGTTCCTATCGGTCTGTAGGTAGAGCATTTGAATGATTACCAGATTGTCACGCATTCGATACCCGTTAGGGCTTAGAATGTTTTGTTTAGGGAAGGATTCCAAAGTATTATTCTTTCCTTCAAATTTGTTCTGTGTAATATACAAGTTGCGCTTTTAAGTGACAGAAAAAAGGTCTGGTCTGGCTTTAAATTTAGCCAAGGCGCAAATCTGCACGGTGTCCCTCCTTGTTGTTATTGTTTCTGATGTTATTATGAGTACAAAATGATAGTGGTGTTTCGTTTTGTATGCAGAATGCTGAAGCATGGAATAATCTCTCCGGTGTGTACATCAAGACCAATCAAAAGTAAGAGTTTGAAATCTTACCAGCTCTAGAAAAAAAGTGTTTCTGTTGTCAACATTTCAGTTTCATTGAATTAGCTTAATTTTTTTATTTACAAAAGTTTTTCTATATATTTATATTGTTTGTTGTGCTTAAAGTTTTTGTTTATTAGACAATTTTGTTACAAATGAAGGGAATTTACTGAAGAATAATAACCGTGAGGTCTCCGTTTTAGAAAATTGTATTTTTCCCTTGTCGCAGAAACAGAAAAGTTTAAGATTATATTTAAAAAATTTACCCAAATTGCTAGAATTTCTAGAATATATACTTGATACTTGTTGTAAATCAGGGTCATTTTTTACATCTAAAGAAGTAGCAAAAATAAGACAATGTTTATCATCCGGACTTGTTAACAACTTCTGCCATTACTTACGTCCTCTCGATGATAATAGAACTCCGGTTTTGACTAGTTTTCCAACGCACTTCAGAACAGCGCCCTAAGAGCCGAGTTATGAACCAATATCAGAGCTCGACACTAACTTTTCAGCTTACTAATCTAGTACTACTAGGTAAACATTTCTTTTACTTGCCATGTGTGGAAATTCTGAGATGTCTTCCTTGATAAAGACAGAAACTTGCATCTTCTCTACTGGCCAAAGTGACTAGGAGAAGTAGAAAATCTTCTAGCCAAGACTGAATTTCTACTAGTCTGTGGCTAGTTGGCTACCGTTAGTATCGAGCCCTGATAATGTTTAGAGCAGGTCAATTCCACCGGGTTTGTTTTTTCTTAACAGAGGATTATACAAACGTTTTTTCAGACCTGTTATCTTAAAATCCCCAACATTACGTCATGCTTTCAATATCGTGTTATTCCACAGAAAGAGAGCACAGAGGTCCCTACAAGAAGCCTTGAAATCCAGCTACGATAACTGGCAGATATGGGAAAACTTCCTTCTTGTGAGTTGATTTATATTAGTTAAAACTGATAAATTAATTCTACATTTCAACATTTCTTATGATTATAGATTTAATAATTTTACAGTTACACATTTTTGGAAATATAAATTTTGTCAAAGTAAACTTGTTTTCAAAGTAATACGGTTAATTTCTCTAGTTGTTAGTTTTTATTGTTTTCTGGTTATTGCAGCTGTTGCAAAGGTTTTGTTTTTAACTTTTCTTTCTGTTAAATTCATTTTCTTGGACATATTGTTTCAATTATAACAAGTTTTAATTACATTAGCGTTTGTTTGATAGGTAAGCACAGACGTCGGTGCTTTTGATGACGTAGTGCGTGCTTTCCATCGTTTGTTAGACTTGAGGGAGAAGTATACAGACGTGGAGGTAAGAATACAGTTGATATTAGTCTGGGGCTATTAACGTGCCTTCTTCTTTAGAAGAATCACCATCCTCTTCATCGTCATCATCACCATCATCATCATTCCTCCTCATCATTCATCATCAACATCATCCTTTCCCTCATCCTTCTCCTCTATCTCATCATCTCCTTCATTATCATCAGCACCATCCTCTTCTATCCCTCATCATCAACCTCCTGTCCATCTTCATCTAACCTTCCCCTCCTGATCTCAGTGAAATTTCTCCAACACCACCAACTGAACCAACCTCACTTGTAAAATCCATGGCTAAAGAGTCTTGCTTCTTGGATCTCATCTCCCAAATCTGCTCGAAACTTTTCATTCAGTATACAAAAAGTGACATAATACGGACGGAAGCTCCTCGCGAATTAACAGCGATCTACTTAGAGAAATCGACCATAATGCTCGAGTCATTCTTGTACTGTTGGACCTCACACGAGCCTTTGACACTTTGTTCCGTAGCAGTACCGCTCAGCCACCCTTTATCCCCATCATGCGATTCCTCTCTGGCAATGGGTGGTATTTAAGTTGGCCGTAACACACATTACACAAGCTCTAATAAAATGAGTACACAAATTCTAAATGTGGGAAGCAATTAACAGTCAACCCTTTTTCCCTAGGTTTTAGGAATCCTCGTAAAGGTCGTAAACGAAAATCTTCCCGATATCCAAGGAAACCCAGGTACGATTGGCTGTTTGTACAATACTATATTTTAGCATTGGAAATTATGCCAAAGGGAAGTGTCAGTTGATCTCTACATTTCAGCCATTTTTTATCAAACGTTTGTACCAGCTGGGGCAGTTGATATATGTTCGTCCAACGTCCTGGTAACTCAGGATTTTGTGTATCGGATGAAGTTTGATTTGCACCAAACACTGCCCCGAAATCGACTCGACTCGACTTTTTTATTGTTCTCTTCAAGCAGTAATTGTTTAACATGGGGACTCGACAACATTCTTAAGTTCATAATACGTAACGCTAAATTTTAGTCATAGAATTTAACGTGACCAGAACGCCAAACATTGGATCGAAGGAATTGTGTGAAGCCTCTATTATGCGGACACTCTTGAAACCTTACCTAGTGTCCGCTTATTAGGGCATGTCCTGTGATTAGAGGTTTGTTATTGAGAGACATTTATGTAAGGCGCTATTTTCGGCACCTAAGTGTCCGCTGAACATAGGGTACTCGCTGAATAGGTGGTCACTGTAGTTAGCTTGTGCATTCTAGCATCAGTTATTTTAAGATACTAAAATAGATTCAAATTAATTAAATTTGATTAAATTAAATTTATAATTCTTAGGCCGAAAGGCCGGCATGCCAGCCAACTTGCACGAAATGTTTTCTAATACTAGCTCCTTATGCTATACAAGGTGTTGTTTCGTTTTAGGCTCCAATCTACGAGGCAAACTACTAAAGCTTCTAGGACGTCTCACATCTCAGGTGAGTAAAGGATAAACTAGCAAGATAGCTTTGTGAAAAGCGTACTTATTAAAGATAAAAATGAAGAGGTTTATTTCCACACCGACAGATTTAAAGTTAGCAACGATAATGCTGAATAATTTAAGATAAATGGGCAAAAAAAACCCCACTTAAAATCGCATAGCTAATCTAGCGAAGTATCTACATTGTGAATTGCTTTAAAGCGCAGAGCGCGCTACCGTTTCCACGTAACACACCAAGAATTTAATGAATTTCTGACTTCAGAAAGGCCATCCGACACCAAAGTGTGCGGAGACAGTCTAGACATTGTAATATGTGGCGGAAAGGGAGTATACTTTTAGTTCGTTTGTTGGTCGCCGCTCAATCAAAAAAAAGTGTCAGAAAAGTGTTAAAAATCTTGATCTGGTGGAAACGGTAGCGCCGGCCCTTTGAGCTGGAAATATGAAAAAGAATACAAATTATAATACAAGAAAAAGTATTACAGTACAAAAAAAGAGTAACTTGATTTCTTATAAAAAACAATTATAGAGAAATAGTGAGCCGGAGTGTTTACTGCCCTTGAAAGCTGTTCCGGTCTTAACACCATTCATTGCTTCAAAACCTTTATCAATTTTAATGATAAAAATGAAGACTAGCTAGGATCCCCACATCCCAAACTCAACCAGTTGCTATTTTGTCAGCACATGCAGTGGAACCCGAAGATTTAATGGCTCCCAGTACAATATTTTGAAAGTTTAACATTTTTATCGCGCAGGTAACCAATAATTCTGAGGTGTGGAAACTATACTCGGATCTGTACATGAAAGGCAGCCTAGATGAGGACAAAGACAAGGTGTGTGGCAAACTAAATTAACTTATTAGGACCATATAACCACAGCTTGGTTAGCCTAATAATATAAAAATAAGACGTCAGTCTAACGTGCGGGAAGCTCGAGTTCGATTCCTGAGCGGACCAACACTCAGGGTCTTAAAATAATTTAGGAGAAAGTGCTGCCATTCTTTAACTTCAGCAAATTGTTAGACCTTCGCACCTCTTGGATAAGGGCGTTAAACCCTTGGCCCAGCAACTCGTCCATCTGTTGGTCGGGGAACTTAAAAGAACACACCGACATCTGTCGAAACGAGTAAAGTAGTGATCGCGATGTTGTTTGGTTGTCTGTTTTACTGAGAACATTGTTAATATATAAATGTATGTGACCTACTTAAAATTTTAAGGAGTTAAAAAAACCCATGTGTGACCCAATTTGAGGGCCTTTCTTTCTCCAATCGCGAGTAGTCTTGTCCTAAATCTCCCTCCAAAATATCACCATAAAACCCTAAAATTTCAACCAATGGCTACAAACGAGGTTAAAAACTGACAAATTAAGATAGTGTTCACAAGATTGCTCTGTAGATCTAAACAGGTTGCTATGAGGAGACTGATGGAGGATGAGAATGGATTGTCGAACTTTCCAATTATACATTTTTCCTACATTGGAAACTGCTGTTTTGTGGAGCTTGTCATCTTTTACCATTTGACTCTGCTTTTTTCTCAACATGTTTTGAGTTTGCCGCTTGTGTTATCTCTAACAAGGCGTTTCCTGTTTAACTTAGGCTTTGCAGTACCTTGTCAAGTCCTACCGAATAAAGACCCAGACAGCGGGATGGGAGAAAGATATTACAAAGTTCCAAGAAATAGCCGAACAAGCGCTGAACTTAACGCAAGGTTTGTGTTAGTAAACTCAAGTATCTGTTTCGTATGACATTCTGTGGAATTCTGGCTTTCGAAAAGCTCATCCAAAATCGTTCTTATAAATAGACCAGCTTTGACTTCCCTGTTACTGCTGATTTAAATGACCGTGGATTCATCTTATAGTCTTAGCCTCGATTTGTTGTTAAATATTCAACAATACTTGCGAGAGAGAGGGAGAAGTCACACAACCAACAATACTTGCGAGAGAGAGCGAGAAGTCACACAACCAACAATACAGTTGTAAGTAGTGCAGAACTGCATTGGAATTTAGAAGTATTAATTTTAGCTTCATACTGAGGCTAAGAATGTACAAATCGAATACGATGTCAGGCAAAGTTCTGCAAATTAAAAAATGGTTTATTCCATTTTATGTAAGTGTAAAAATTCTACCTGTTTCTTATTTATGAAGCTGTTTGATTGCCATTACTTCATCGATCCAAAGTATGTTAATCTGTTATTGTTAATTTTTTCTGAACTGAATCGTTCTTGGAAACCTTTCTAGTATACAAGCAAGTGAGTAAGATGAAGTCTAACAATCACGAAGCCATACAACTTCTTTCTTCCGCGAAACTGAACATAAAACAGCTGATAGCAATGGCAAAGGTTAGTAACATCTACAATCTTTGATATTAGCTAAACCCATTACGAGCCTAGTGGCCCATGGAGCCGGAGCTTATCTCTGGTTTCTGTAGTGTTAAATGGATAAGAGTCTTTTACTTTCCCTGGACGGGACAATAATCCATTGCAGTTTATATAGCTCCCAGCAGACTCTGGTACTCCTTGATATTAGTAAGTTCAATTATTTTACAGTTTCATTAAGAAGACAGCCGTTTTGTTGAGATTATTAAATAAAAACAAGCAAATTACCTAGTCTTTATATTTACCATAATTGTACGACTATTCGCCATGTTCTAAAAGAACAGAGAACTAGGTTCTAGTTGGGACCGCAAAGCATTTATGGACAAAATGGTAATTTGACAATCAATACGTCGCCTCTTTCCATCCAATCAATACATAGATACTCTGTGGAGCAAACTCGAACCCAGTTCTCTTCTCGTATACAGCATGGCGAATTGAAGAATGTTATGTAAGTCCTTATTTATGACTTCGCTAAGAATGCAAAATTATAAATGTATGTTATTTCCAGTAAGTAATAATGAGTTACTCTAATTGCTAACTTTTAAAAATAAGAAAATAAATAAAAAATGAAAAATACAAAAATACATAATTAGGAATTTTATAAAGTAAGATACCCTTTTTTATTTTTATCTTTTTTTTTCTTCTCATCTGTAAACAAGTCTCTTTTCTTTTTTTCCTTTTTTTCTTTATTCCTTCTGAAACTGGTATAAACATATTTTTTTTAGCCCTCAAAGTATTTTTTTTTTATGGCTATAGTTATTGTTTTGCAATAAATTTACT
>JAOBAY020066745.1:0-12211 GCA_025331085.2 Zoanthus sociatus
GTTGGGAGGTAGGTAGGTAGGTAACTTTTTTTTCAGTTATAAAAAGTGTTTTACATATGATATCCGTGGATGATTATATAAGAGAAAGAATATGTACAATTAAAATTAAACTCTATCGAGAGGGACCAAAACATTTTCGCATAAAAGATAAAATTTAAAACATTAGCCTGCTGTATGTGCATCACTGAAAGTCACGAGCAAGAGTGAGTATATTCTTCAAGAGGTTTCATTCAGCTGGGAAACTGTTCCAAACAACAGCACCACTGAGTCCATAATACAGTTAGTTTTCGGTTTTTAAAGGTTGAGCTTGTTTTCTAAGTTGCGGAGTACTGGTAAAAGTTCTGTAAATTTTTGGAGTTTCTGGAGCTTAATAGGCAGGCGTTGCATCTAGATCGTCCCAAACAGTGCATGCATAATAAAATATTCTCCTGAGTAATGCTATCCCTGCAGCAACCTTTTTTTGTATTCTGTCTATATGTTTTGCCCAAGAAAGGTTTTCTTGCAGGGTAACCCCAACAGCCTTAGTATATTTGACCCTTTCAATAGGGCTACTGTCAATTTGAATCCTGATTTCTTGGTTGGCAAGAAAAGGATTTTTTTTTCTAGTTGTTATTAGCATGAACTCTGTTTTGGCCACATTAAGTGTCAGGTTGTTTGCAGACAACCATAATTTTACATGCTTTAGTTTGGAAATAAGCTGACTTTCGAGGTTAATAAGATTATCGGCAGTGTAGGTCAAGCTGGTGTCGTCTGTATATATAGAGAGAGTTGAGTACTTTAAACAATCAGGAAAATCGTTAATAAAAACGAGGGATAGCAAGGGTCCAGTCGTGTGAGGTATCAGTAATGACGCCCTTACGCTTGAGGGAGTCCCTCGTGCATATCAAGCTAACTATGTCATCAGTAATCCACGGGGACCTCTTATTGCGAACTCGAACGCTTGAGAGGAGCGTCTTTATTCACGAGATTGAGAAATTTTTCTTTCCAAATGTCCCACATAGCGTCTGCGTCATTTAGGTTCTGATATACTTCTAAACTAGCTTTTTTGTTTTCTTTATGGAAATTTTTATTTTTGAAGTGTTTGAAAGATCTTTTACTTATAATAATTTGCTAATTTACACAAGTTGAATTTAATTTTCGAACATGATCGCTTATATCGCTGCGTACGACACCCGAGTGAACAATGTTTTCGAGCGTTGTTGTTATACAATGATGTGGGAGTGTTCTACTATCACAGGTAATGCGGGTTGGTTTTTTGATAACTTTTTTCAGACTATATCAGTACTCATCAGATCTACAAGCTTTTTGGTGTAACAATGTGGCTTGTCCGAAAGTAAATCGCAATTAATGTCTCCCTAAAGATAAAATTCAGTCGACAAAATAGGGATTCGATTTCTTTAAACAGTTCCATCGAGGCCCCTGGGGGCCTGTATATGGTGCCGGTGAGGACTGGTCTAGATCTGGGCTTGACGCACTTGAGTTGATTTAGCATCATTTCTAACGATAAAGTTAAGATTAGATTTGATGAATAGTGAGACCCCACCTCCACAAGAGGTCCTATCCTTTCTGACTACATCGTATCCAGGGATTTGTATTTCTTCATCCCGTACAGTAGAATTTAGCATTGTATCATTAATGGCCATTATATCTATCTTGCTGTTCTATCTTGGGCAATAAACTATTTATATTTAAAACGGGCCATTTTCAGACCTTTGCTGCAGGGATTGGTTGAATAGAGACACCTGGATTGGGGACAGAATATTTGCTATGCTCGAAACTTTCGT
Organism: Zoanthus sociatus; assembly: GCA_025331085.2. Taxonomy (NCBI): domain Eukaryota; kingdom Metazoa; phylum Cnidaria; class Anthozoa; order Zoantharia; family Zoanthidae; genus Zoanthus; species Zoanthus sociatus. Next base: position 1,785 of record JAOBAY020066745.1, read on the forward strand.
TTAATAATCAATGAGATTTTAGATGCCTAATTAAGTTTGTAGCCAAAAGAGCAGAGCCCTTATCGCTCAGATGCAGCCTGTTACTGTTTAGGCAGTTTACGTCAATATTTTCGTGGCTGATGTATCCCCAGCCGTGCTGCCTTGAGAACGATTTCAGGCTTTTATTGACTTCCTGAATTTTAGCAGCTAGGTCTGTTAGATACCGTAAAACTATATACACTAGATACTACTGAGTCGTTACATCCAAGTTCCTCACGTCCCGCCATTACGATCGAATGGTAAAAATATAGTTTATCAAGCCATTGACTGTAATTTCAACTGCTAAAAGTTTATAGAATTATAATTTTTACTTCTGGTAAACTTCTCTGTCTGGTCCATTTATTTGCTCGAATCTATCATGTTGATAATGTTAATATTATGATTTATATTTCTCATCTGCTTGATAGCTGATGACCTGAGGTTTGCAGTTACTAGAGGTCCAAACCCCCCTCCTTACGGCACGGCGGGTGACTGTTATAGCAGTACTAAATGCCCACAGGTTGGTTAACACTTTTTCTACTTTCTTTATCTTAAATGATGAGAACAGAAGACGTCTATAAAATTGGGTATTACTTTACGCCACATTTTATTGGTGAAAAAGAACAAATGGTTTTGTCTTGTCTCTGTTAAAGGGTTTTAGCTGATATTCAGCGTTTTTGTCTGACTTCAAAGCAGAAGCTAAGTCCAGCTGGGTTGAATTAAATTTCAGCCCTGGAGATGAACTGGGGTTTGAAAATTTTTCATGTAATTACGTATTTTATTTTATAATGCTTTTGTATTATGGCCAGGGCTGAAATTTTAGGCTCGTTAACAGGATTAAGTTCAGCTCTGGGGTTGAAAACGTTTCGCGTAATCTGAAGCTATGTCAGGAAACAAAGAGCCGATAATAAAACGTCTTTCCTAATATAGGGATACAGGTTCAATGTTCTTTATATTTTGTCAATTTGCGGAGATTTTTAATTGCTCCATCCGTTTATGGTATGCCGTTACCTATGATTGTACAATAATATTTGGAAATATCTAGATATAAACGCAATCCAACTGCATTATTTTAACTGGAAATCTTTAAGAAAGTAGTTTCTACATAGATTTTCAACTGCAGAAGATTAGAATATTTTTGGGCTTAAGTTCACGTACATCTTTGACGTTACAGTTGTTCTACTTACCTAACAGGGTCGATTTAGCATCAACCTAGAGGGAACGGGTTTAGAGATCTCACCCAAAGTAAGATGGAGGTCAACTGGCGAAGCAACAACGCAGTTGATCTACAATGAAAAGGTGATGTCATCTGGTCGTGTTTTTTGAGAATGAATTTTGTTTTAACTGTTTCTTTACCCCTTTGTGGTCTCTAACCATCACTTAGTAAAAACCACGGATGTCTTAAAGCGTTTTTACGGCGTCTCCTTTGTTTTTCCCTGCTTGTCGTTTACTCACCCAGCAAAATTTGGTTTGAGCAAACTAAAACACGTGCAAACAATCCGTTTAGGATTGTAAAAGACAAAACATGAATTCCGACTTGGACTTAGGTTTTTTTATCTACTTAGAAGTAATAGTATTTCATTTTATATTTACATATGTAAATATCTTAGAAGCAACCGCTTGAGGCACATTTATAACGTAGTTTAGGGAAAATTCCATGTAAGTTTCTGCTTAGCAAAATAGAGAGTAACACAAAATTATAATTGGGTTTTCGCTTGTCAGTCTTCATAATAACAAACTTCAAATAGTTTGTACTATTCTCACTTTTTGAGAATGGTATTCATTTGTCCTGACTCGACGAATCGAAAACAACAATAAAAACGTGTGTTTGTTTGCTTGGTCTTAAGAAACTGGTGTATATGATAAAAATACAAAACAGTAAGACAGACAACACTTGCTGGCTTTAATGGTCAAATTATTTTTAAATTTGAAAGAGTTTCCTAGAGATCTATTTCTAAAATTTCTAAACTGTGCTATTGTGTAATGAAAAAGACATTATTACAAGTTGTTGCTACATTGTTGACAGTTTATTTTATATTTTTTTTTGATGAAGTCTCTTTTGAGTACATAAGAAATTAAAAATAATTTAATAAAGGAACATAACAGATTAAGCGAGAGTCCTTCTTGAAAGAGCCTTACTCCAACTAGGTGTTTGTTATAATAAAGATAAACGTCGCCCTTTGAATTGCAGGGTACAGGAAGAATTTTAGGAATGTGCGGCGGGCGTTGCGGAACATGTTTTCCTGAGAGAGACGTTGGACTCAAATTAACAATCAAGGGTAGGCATACTTTTACTTAAGGTATAATGGGTTTGTCGCAACCATAACAGGAACTAAGATGTAATATAAGTTTCATTTAAGTATTTTGTGTAAAGAATAAGATTTAAACCTCAAACAGGAATCACTAAATCATTTTTCTTTCAGTTCATACATATCAAACCCTAAACCCTGTGGGTGCATTAAACAACGATTTAACAACAATTCAAATGAACGGGATTTGTTTTATGATGGATTTGGTGAAAAGTGACACTTTTCTTAAAGTTCCTGTGTTTAATTTAGAACCTAATATGACATTAGGCTGTGTAGGTTATTAAACAGGTTTAGGACAAAATATTGTTCCAGATACGGTAAATTATAGGACATTTTGTTTCTGTTTGCGTAATATGGAAACAATTGATGAAAAAAAAAATTAAGTTAGTCACCTAACCTGGTTATTGATTGCGATTTCTGTTTCATTTAGGGCGTTTATTGATGTTGTTGCGCGCAGATTGGCCAAACTTGATCACATTATTTTTATATATCTCTCGATAACTTTACAACTTTAATGATATAGTTTACTCATGATATTTAGCGCATGGTTTGGACATGGGAGGGTCTTCAGTAAATTCAAACCACTGACTACATGAGTCAAAATGACTTTTTGAGATTTTACTCCATTTTATTTTTTTTAAAGTCTTTTTTTAAAATGTTATATTTCAACTACGTCATTTTAATCATATTTATTTTAAGTATTTTTATATGTAGAAATTTTTGCTTCATGTTTGTGAAGTCGTGTATCTCGTCGTGCTAAATACAGTGACTAGACGCACCCGCTGGGCACACAATGAACGACAAATATTAATAATACACGAAGCGAAAATGAGTGCACTACGAACAATTTCAAGTTCACTGTGTAGCCACCATATGTTTGCGCTTGTAAACAAAACACGAAATGAAAGTTTCTAACCTCTAAATGTCAACTGTTGATGATTAATGAACGGATTAAACTTTTTTCAATTTAATTAAATTACTTGAGAAAATATAACTACTTAGGTTTGCGGCGAGAAACAAAAAGTCAACAAAAACAGCGAGGTGCAAGACTCAGGCAAGCTAAAATTACGAATGCTTTAAGACAATCCTAATTTCTGCACACCTTGGCGGAGTTTAAAGCATTATTATTATTATTATTATTATTATTATTATTATTATTATTATTATTATTATACTAATATTGTAATGCATATGTAAAACCTTTTTTTTTTCTTAATTATTACTATTATCATTATTATTCTTAAAATGAGTGAAAAAATAAAGTGTCCGTATTATTATTAAAAATTAAAAAAAAAATTATTATTATCATTATTATTATTATCGCCATTATTATGATCATTAGCAGAATCAGGTTCAATCATCATCATCAATTATCATTATTGTAATTGGATCATATTCTAGCTCCAGTTGTGAAATGATGTAAACATTGAGTTAAGCAACCACTTTACTGTAATCTTTAGCAAGAGAGTTTGCACTTTGCAATTGGATTGTTATATTTCGTAACCTTAGCGTGTGTGTATATAAGTCGAAAATAAAGCTGTTAGATTGATTTTAATAAAATTATTGTTATTGTTATTGTTATTATTATTATTATGGCAGTAGATTACGCATGAATGCCTTAGGTTACTACAGTGTTGGGCGTTAAACTACGTGGCCAATCACTGGAAATCTCTTTAAAAATTCTCATAATTAACTCTTAATTAAACCTAAGTTAAATAATCAAAAATCCTACTAAAATTCTCAATTCCTACAAATAAAATTTATAAAACCTAGATAATATTCACTTTGTTTAAAATGTTGAAAATCTGTTCCTAAATTATTCATCATAATCAATCGATCTAATGTTTCTCTCTTTTTTTTTATTATTTTTGATTGATAAAGAAAATCCTATATGACCTATCGAGAGATATCTTAAGTATAATGTATAACGGTTTGAACAGTGTTTATTGTTCTTGATCTAGGATCTTCATACTCCTTGCAATGTTCAGTGTACTTGTTAACATAGCTTTTGCATTTCTTAACACTAGTTTGCTTCTCTCCCCTATTTGATGACACACTTGGGGAGTCGAGTCACTGCTTAAGATCTTATATGATTCCCTCTGGACATACCTTTCGTATCTGCTCGCTCGATTTATATGTCCAATAGTCATATATTCTAGCTTAAAATCTTTTAAGACCTGATGAAGACTAGTAATGGCCAGTTGAAATATTGTATATTAAACGACTCAAGCTGTGCTCACTTTGTAAGGTCAGTCATTGCAAGTCTTTTTGACAAAAATATTTTACTTTGAAATTGTTTCCGACTGATTACGATCGTTTGATCCAACGTAGGCAACTGTATTGATCATACACAGTTTTGCACTGGTTTTTAACCAATTTATTGAGTTCAACGCTAGTTATTTGTTAATAAGTTAGCGGTCCTGTAAGGCTGTATATTTTTAAAATTCAAATTTTATTTTAGCCGTTATTTCTGAAGATGTGTGTGGAAGCACACGAAACGTTAAGTAATCATCAAGTATGCGTTTACATATGATGTTTGTCACCACTATTTGTGTGTTATTTCTTGTAAAACTGAGATGGCCAAAGAAAGACAGTATTTCTTCAAAAACTACATTGTTTTTACTTGAAATCGTTTTAATAATCATTGAATTAGACAAACGTAGAAAACATATTACAAATTGTGTACTTATTTACTTAAAGATAAAAATTCAAGGGATTGAAAAAGATACCTGTATTTTTAAATCAAACTTTTTAGGGAAAGGATGAATTGCCTCTAAAAAAATAAAGATACTTATCCTCATAAAAGAGGGATCATTCGCTTTTGGAGGAAGCGTCCGAAATTGTCAGCCCTCTTTCTAGCCCTAGCACATACATACACTTCAATCTGAACTCTTTAAAAATTTTGAAAACCTAAGGTTAAAGATGAAAATATTATAACATAACAGCAGCAAAGATTAATTTCTATAAAGTAAAGTCTAATGAAACTTCAGCTATTGTTTGATCAGTTCAATTTTAATATAAGTACTTGCAGATATTGTTCTGGATTCTTATTTCAGTGTAAACTAACAATCATTCTGTTGTTCAAAACTTGCAGTCGGATTTGAAACTTTAGATTCCAATTATAAACCACATAGGAGCAGTTGCCGACTTAATTCATCAGTCAATTGAAACCCCCATTTTTCCACTGACCCCTTCCTTTAGCCAGGGTGGAAGATTTGACATGCTGTAGCTAGTATGAAATCAAATGTGAGCTAAACTCTCATCCCGTAGGGCCACATTTTTATTCAAAACACGTCAAATTGAGTTTCAATTGCATGAAACAATTGCTACTAATTGACTGGTGCATAAAACAAAATCTAAACCGGAATCAGTCACCGGCTAATTATATATTTATATGTTTTGATTTCACATTTTCAAAAGGATCATGCAGAAAGTAAATTACTTGACTTCAAACTTGAAGCATCGAATAATTTTGATGGTTGGAACAGCACGCTGCAAATGCACTAAAGAAAATATGAACTTATTTTAAAAGAAAATAAATATAAACAATCAAAGGAATAAATGCATATAAATATACATACTGTGAAGAGCGCCACAAAACAAAGCCAACAACAGACAAATTTTTGCTAGGTGCATCCTTTTTTTACAGTTTCTCCAAAAAGCAGATTGCAAATTGACACAAATGACCGTCTCGGAGTCTGTCAGCGTGTATATGAAGTTATCAGGTTGAAAACTTAAATACAGCTTCTGATACCAGCTGTTAACTATCTGATCTGATATCCTAACGTTCGGTTTAAGTATAATTAGCACACGTATAAATACGATCTTTCTAGTTTCAAAATTCTTCCCTGAAGGTCAGTTAAGTGTTCTTCCGTTTTTTCAAAGTTCTTCCAAGGTTTTAAGCGTTATTTCGATAATTCCCTGGCTTATAGACCAAGGTACAAGGAAATCATGATCAAGGTATTAAGACTATGTTAGGGCATAAGTATAAGATAATTAAAGGTTTATGCAAGAGAGACTTGTTACCTGATTCGGAGTGGCAATAAACCCATTTTATCTTAATTTTTACTTTTTTTTTACTTCAGAAATAAATAAACGTAACTCTCTAACCAGTAACTGGATTACATAATATGATCTTGGTAAAGGATGTCATGATATTTGCAAAAGAACGTAATTCATTGTTTGAACCAAGAACTGAAAATTTTAAAAAAGGAGTATTGAGGTAGCAAGTTGAAATGCTTTTCATCTTACTATGAAGCACGGAAGCAAAACGATATCAAAGAATTCATTGTTGCCCCAAAAATACCATGAAGATCAAAAACACTGGTTCAGTAATGAAAGTGTTTAAACCTATTTCAGAACATTTTCTTTTCCTTCCGGTTTGTTTCCCAAAGATACAGAAAATAATGGGATTTCATACTTAGAAAAGATTGACTGACCCGGCTCAACCATGAGAGGATATTGTGTGAAGAAACTCGATACAATTTAGTATGACTTAAGATGCGGAAATCGCTATCACGCCATTTTTATTTGTCTTGCAAGTTTCTTTATAAATTTTGCAAATGTTTTAGAAAATGTTTCGTTTTGCTATCAATTGCATTTCCATAAACTGCTCCCGTTTGAATAAATACATTTTAACAAAACAAATTTTATTGCATGTATGAAACTACACTGTCCGCTTGAAGCCGCTACATACTCTGCGATATGCAACGGGGAATATGCCACGGTAGTACTTTGCTTTCCGGCCATGACGTGCGCGAGCAAGCTATTTTCCCGCCATTTTGTATATTTAGAAACACACATTTTTAATACTGTTGGACATATTTGTAGTTCATATACTTACGAATTGAGTGCTGAATTATTGCCGGGTAAAATGTGTCTTCTACCACATTTTGTGGCATTGCTTTATCAGCTAACACCTGGGATAAAGTAGTTATGCGGTGCTTTCTCGTGGAATACCGTGGAAGTGCCACTTGTCACCACTTTATTTTCTTCATATGCACACTTGCCTAAAGGCTCATATGTGTATACGGAAAATGTAAGCGAATCGGGACTTATTCCACGATCAGTCCCACTCAAAAGCATTGCAAAATTAGCATATACTAGTGAACTATAAACCAAAAAAGGTTTCAGGTCAGTAAGAAGCCACTGAAAACACAGTCAAACTGATTAACAAAGTAAAAGAGGTTTTAGATTGGTGAATGTAATAAACAAATGAAAGCATGCTTTCACTGATTCTTATTGAAAAAGGGTAACAAATGTCTAAAATTTATCTCGCTATACTGTTTACAAAATGAAAAAAGTGTTGCATGTCGAACGTGACAAAGAGACTGGAATTCCATATTTAGACTCTATAAATCTCGTTAAAAGTGATGTCTTAACTTCTAAATCAGTCTATAGAAAACCAACCAACACATTCAGACCGCCATTAGAGCTTTTTGTCACGTCATCCAATACAACGCAAACCGTCAGTAATAAAAACATTATATACACTAGAGCTTTTCTGGTCAACTCTGATAAAACGACTTTCAAACAAAAACTAGAAAACATAGCAAATTTTTTTAAGTCTAAAGGATATTCAGTCAAGTTTTGAAGGAAGTTAAGAAGGAGATGCAATAAAACATAACTAATTAGGAACACAAAAATAACTGAGATTTTAGAGGTCGGCCGTCCTCCCATATATTGAAGGCACAACACAAAACCTGAAAAGAGTTTTATCAAATACAACATCATGAATAAACATGAAACCAGTTGCTACTTTGAAAAATTAGTTGATACGACCAAAAGATACCGCCTTGCAAAACAAGTGTAGGTGTGATTTATTCAATTCCATGTAAAACTTGTGAAACCAAATATATAGCAGTGAAACTTGTCGTTTATTAAAAAGGATAAAAAAATAGATTATTAAAATAGTGTGACGATATCCAGCAACAAATCAATTCTAGATAGAATCATTATATATTATTCAGAAAAACAATGTCCTGCACTTTCCAAAGGGAAAAAATTGATCCTGACCAGATAACAGGTCCATTGTGGGGCCAGTGACCGCCCACCTTATAAAACTATCGGATTACGAAAACTTATTCTCCACAGGTAAGAAGGAAATATAAAGCGGAAAACGTCATATCTGATCCAAATTCACTTTTCTCATAAAAAACTCAATAGATAAAGAACCCTATTATTAAGATAAACTTTTTCAAGAGTAGAATAGATGTGGAAAGGGTGACATTTAAATGAAAATGGTTTTCGGTCAATGCTAACTGATTAGTTTAACATTGTCTTTAAGTGTTTGCACTGGATGACTAAAATGTAAAACCAAAAGGTTTGCAGTTTAATGTAGTATATACCAGACAATATTTACCTCCGGAAACAGTAGATAGTGACACCGAACAAAACGGAGGATAAAAGTAATCGCTTTGCGCTCGTTTGGGATCACGATATCTAGAAAATCACAGGGAAAAAAATAAGACTTTTGAAAAAGTTTAAAGGGAAACTAAACCCCGAAATTATTTTTCGATTTATTAAACTACATGTATTTGGGATTTCAGAAACTCCAGATTAATGATTACACCGATTCCTCGATCCGTGCCCTTAGCCTTAAAAAAGAAGCCATACTTGCGCCCGCAATCTTTTTGACTAACTGTACACCTTTTTGTGAAAATAATTTTTTAATTTAACAATAATAGAATAAAAATAACGTCTGTAGGATACTTTCGTCAAAAATTCCAGCCATAAAAACATGCAGTGCGAACCTTCGAGTTGACGTTGTGACGTCAGTGGCAACTGTTTTGAGCCTCCGATCAAATTGCAAAATACTAGTGCAATATGGCACCCAACTGTTGATTTTACAAGCCCCTTTTGAAACGATTTTTTCAAAATGTAGATTAGTGAATCGGTCTAAAATCTATGTTACATAGCAGATCTGAACTCTTACTTCCGACGCTCGCTGATTGGTTTATATTTGATTAAATTTGACAGCGCATAAGTGGGGGTTGGAATCAAAACACAATAGGCTCCGTGTAGGCTCTTCTTCTCATTCCCTCCCCATGCAGGCCCTTCAGATTCTCCCCCCAAAAAATTAAAAGAGCCGGCTCGCAGGCTGTTTTTGGAATCTCAAAAATATGCACTTCAACATATCTTGACTACCCCTCCCTTCTCTGTCTTACTAATACCCCTCCCTTCTGTCTTGTCACAACCCCCCCCCCCCGCTTCTGTCTTACTACTACCACTCCCTTCTGTCTTGCTACTACCCATCCCTTCTGTCTTACTACTACCCCTCCCTTCTGTCTTACTACTACCCCTCCCTTCTGTCTTACTACTACCCCTCCCTTCTAGTATATCTTCTCTCTTTAGAGTCTGCGGTTTGAGCTGCGGGGCTGCTTCCAATGTGGCTGATCATGTGACATGGTTAATCTCTGCCTCGAAAGTTGTCTATCATGTCCTTGTAGCACAGCAATGGAAGCCAACTGCCTCCGAATCCCGACCAGAGCTCGCTGTCGAGGTATCGTCAAGTAGACAACCCTCCTTCGTGCACCAAATGAGGCCAAATCAGCGCAGGTGTACGAGGTTTAGGTCGTAGTGGATATTCATCAGTGCTAAAAAAGATTCGCGCTGAGCTGACGTCATAGTGGAGCGTACGTATTTAGCTTAGCCGACGCAAGGTGGAAGATCGCTCGCATTCTGCATTCGTTATTGGTAAAGCCCAAAGAATGCAAAGCAGTTGAACTTGATGGATATTTGGGAAGAACAACTTATCACAATCTCCCAAGTCATCAATACATAACTAATTAAGAACACAAAAATAACTGAGATTTTGAGGCTGGAGAAGATAACGCTGGCAACGCGAGTGCATGGGCTCAACAGAATACACAACACTGGCGATCGAAGTTGATTTTGATACTTGACACGATTTTTAAGTTTTTCCTTTCACCTAAATATTACTCGAATTTTCCTAAGTTAGAAAGGAATTGAAATTAATTGATTTTATAAATATATGTATATTGGCTAAAAATCGGAGTTTCGTGGACAATTTCCGGCTTCTGTTCTTACTTTAAATGAAGATTTTAATCATTTTTAACACAAACGTTCACCACCTAAAAA
>JAOBAY020066756.1:0-12210 GCA_025331085.2 Zoanthus sociatus
GTCGGACTAGTAAACCGAAGATGTGGGGTTCGATTCCCGCCAAGGGCTTAAAAATTGTTTTCTCTTATTTCATTCTAAAAATTATATGCACAGGGTGAAACAATTTTTCTTTTTTCACAGAAAAACGGACATGCATGGCTCGATGCATGTCCAGTGATGACAGCAATCATAAGATATAATTTGAAATGGAGGATGAATCTTAAGAAAATAGAAACTATTAGTCCATTTCTTTGCTCTGACACTGATGCAAAGACACCGATATACAGGCTTTATTTTTTGAAATACTTTAACAAGCCGATTGCTGAAGAAGCTTAGCTAGGAAACAATCACAGAAAGATGAACAAGAATAAGTAAACGGTGTTTCAATCACAACTAGACTGCAATTCGATTTTTCAGACAGTTTTTCAAGTCGTTCCTTTTGCAAGCCTAATAATGATGACAAAACCAAGAATGCAGAAAAAAGGTGCAACTTGTACTATATCGACAAATTTGAGAGATTTGATTGTGGACTCTATGAGAATGGGATGTTGGCCGATGAAGTGTGCTGCTCAGAACATGAAAAAGAGAGTAAGTGAACATGAAGAAATTCTTGAAATACAATGTGATGGTATTGCCAAAGAGAGCAAGTGGTGTTTGGCTTTGGAAATATTTTTAGCGAGGTTTGTGCAAAAAAATGTTCCTGAAATATTTTTTATACTGCAGCTTGCATATTATGGAAGAAATCTTATTTTAAATTTGATTAAAGCAAATAGTTTTTGTTATTTTAAAATATTACAAACTTTTCAAACTTAGAAAGTTATAAATTCACAATCTTTATATTTACTTCTGAAAATCCTTCAACTATTGCAAAGCATACATGTTTAGATTTTGAGTCGATAGTAAACATCAAACCACTATTTTGCTCTAGGAAATGCTGGGGACTGGGCATGAGGCCTCTGGGAATCAAGAGCCTAAATAGCAATATTAGACAGTCCGGGAATGACGTCAAAACCCAGTCTCTTGCAAATGCGATCATGATCTAAAGATGGCTGAAAATCTTGCTAAATATTTACGAAACTGTAGAAAAAAGTACAATTTTTTTCACAGAAGTAACTAACATATAAATAAAATAAATCAAACGAATTTGGCAAGACAAAACGGGTGAACGTTTTAAGATTTACACTACAAGCTTCGTACCTGGAAAGCAAACTCTTCCTGGGATGAACCCATTTGATTGTCCACACTCACGTGCACAGGTGCTGATTTCCTTATAACACTCTGGGTGTTTGTGGTGCGACAGAATATCCTTGAGATAAGAAAGTACATATTTTATCAAAATAGTAATGAAAAATTAGTGTCAAGTAATCCGTGCAAGTTTGTAATTGTCTAACGTACAAGACTACTAAAAAATCTACTATCAAAAAACAGGCAAAAACTGCATTGAAAAGCTAGAGTGTAACAAAACTAGTTTGCTTGCAATCTTATTAAAAATATAATTCCTGTACATCTAAGTATCTGTTTGCTGACCGTTTATTAACAAATTAGTTTGTTTGAAGTGTATATATCGGTTGTGGGGTTTTATATGTTGTAATGGTGATGCATTTGAAATTCAAGGACTATTCCAGATCCTTCTCTATCAAAACAAACATTTTTAAACTATTACAGTATTTCAAAAATAAACATATTATATATATACAAGCTTTACTATTCGGCTTTACTGAATTTAAATCCTAACAATGAAAACCAAACATAAATAGATTAGTTTAGAAGTGTTGCTTCGAGATAAAAATTATGCCTTAGGAGTAAAATTATATTTTAGAATGATGTCAAATCAAAAAAATTTGAACAAACAAAATATGTTTGCTATTTGTTGAGGTTTAAAGAAAAATGTTTTGGAGGATTTTGAAGGACCACGACCAACTGTAAATGCAAGGACTTTCCAGAGCCTGGAACCTTTTCCCCAATTTCAGGACTTTCCAGGATTTGATAAGCTCCATGGAGACCTTGGGTGTAGTTTGGGTTTAAATCACTTGCGGTTTAAAAATGTTCATGTTAACGAGAGGTCAAAAGTAGATTACATGGACACACAACATCAGCGTGGATGAAATTTTGCTATCAAATAAACTGATCCCTGAAGTGTAATGCAAACAACGTATAGCACAGAGAACCCAGAATATTTTCATTACCTGAAGTAACCATAATTAATCTATAAATTCACATTCTTAATCACGATCAAACACAACATATCACCATAATATTACCTGCGTGAAACTTCATATTTTGCCCGATCTGGTTTACACTTAAAGCCAGCTACCCGTACACTGTTCTCAATATCTTCAAAACGTTTACCCAGATCTTTGCCAATGATTTCAACCACCGTACCTCCAATTGTTGGACCAGCCTTGGGCCAGAACTATCAGAGATACATGGACAAGAACACAAACTTTTTATTAATTTACGGACCTGCTATTTTGGCTACTGACAAAGACTATACAAGTTACAAAGTAATCTCAAATGGAATTATTCTTCATGCTTATATATATATAATCCACAGTGAATATACCAAGCATTAAGTACAGTAAACTATAAATTTGAATTATGTCATTTGAATTATCAACATTAGGAGGAGATCCATGCTAAAATCCAGCCTGAGTAGTGAATGAATACATGTTAGGTTCGAAGAAAATGTTGGGGATGGGGGAGGGGGAACAATTAGCACACGAGGACAATTAGAGAAAAAATTAGAGAAAAAATTAGGGAATAAATTATGTTGTTGCTGACAATTACAAGGGCCAGCTTGAATTATCCAGAAAGAGATCATTATGTGGTTAAAAACAACAAATTACAACTAAAATTTACATTTTTCAAAAATGCGTTTTAAAACTGATGATTTCATTAACGTTTTACAAGGGAAATAAGAATGATTAAAGCAACACTTTCTATTTACTGGTAATAAGGACAGAGAGCTCTACTAGAAACCATCACGTGGCTTTCACGTACAAACTGTGTTCAAGACATTTAGTAATGGAGCTTTTTTATAGATAGGCCCTAAGACCAAAGGAAGAAAATGGTACCCTGTGAAATAGGAAGTACTTATGAAGTGTTTATAAAGTGAGTCCCTCACACAATGAAATGAAATAACAGAGGTTTTATTAAGGTTTGGAGCAAGAAGACATTAATTTTAGATTTGACATCCGGGCACATTTTTTTATGCAACACCTTCAATTTTTTTTAAATCTATAGGTGCAGAGATGCTGAGAGCAGATGGGCAAAGCCATCTTAACAACTGGTCAAACTTGCCTGGTGCCCGGCCCTTAATGAAAACCCCTGAAATACCACAATCTGGAACCCATATACAATATATTTTATGCAGCTTATAACAAAGATGAAAATTACCCATGTAATTTGTGGCTTTACATTGCATGGCTGTGGATACGTGGTCCAATCACCTGCACAGCCGCTCTTCACCATGCAGCTGTCTCTTGAATAACACCAGCCACACTTGAGTTCTTGGTCCGCATTCCAACAAAAACTGCAACTTCCCCTATCCACATTACACTTGTACAGTAAAACTGAAATGATATTTTTAAATTTTTATATTATTAAAACACTCTTAATTCGGTGTAGGTCAATCAAGAAATGCAATCAATGCTCTAGAAGTTTAGACGAAATTTGTGCTTTTTCCCATTCAAAAAAGACAGTTTAAAAGCATACAAAGGGCTGCCTGATTTTTAAAACAGAATCTACTAACAGTATAATTTAAACTGATATCTTATAGCACAGGCCGACCACCCTATTTGTTCGTGGATAATAATTTGAAAGAAGCTCTGCACATTACATACCGTCTAAGTTACATATCATGCTGAATATCTCAAAAAAGTTAAATAAAATGTTAATTGACTCATGTTTGGTAGTTTTTTGCCATCGTGGAGCATCTGAAGCATCTTTTTCAAAAATTTACTTTTCGCCTGTTACCCGAGTTCGTAGATTTGAAACAGGTTTTAAAACATCGATGGTTGCAATGTACAATAAGTTTCCCGAAGAAAAACTGCTAAAATAAATCACGTGTTGTGTATCGATTTTCTTGTGCAATTACTTACATTGGGGAAACCCATAGGCATTTTTTCCACATGCGTGAATGAGCATTTATTCCGGGATAAAAAATCACATTCACATCTAGCCAGTACAAAGGACTGTAATGATAAATGCGATTTATCCTGTTTTAAAATATTGGACTCTGCTCAAGGTTCTCTTCAGTTAAAGAACAAGGAGGGTTACTACATTGAACGGTTGAAACCTGAGTTAAACAAACAAATCGAGCATATCAGCTTAACTTTGTTATCTTAATTCTTTAGCTTTTCCTTGCAACTTGTCATCTTATTAGCTACATTGTTATTTTTATGTTTATATCTTTTAACTTGTTATCATCTTATTGGTTAGTTTAAACTTTATTCGTTAGTAACTGAGTAGTGTCAGTATACATATTCACTCACTTTGTAATATTAAGTCATATGGTTGAAGATGATGTCGCTTTGTATAGAAAATGTTTAAAATGTCAATAATTTGTACTGAAGAACTGACAACAAAAACAAGTCAGATCTGACCCCGCACGTTTGACAATTTTATCTATCTTGTGTTCCACGCCTTCCTCGTATTTGACAAATTTGATTAATATAAAAATTTGTAATATCACATTGCTTGAATTTTGAGAATAACATATCAAAACTAAATTCCAAGCCTCGCAAACCGCTGGACTGAACAATTAACAGCTCCCTGTTCTAAAAAATTAAATATGCAAGAAATTAGGTTAAGTCAGCAAAAGCGTCTACTACTGTATCATCGCCAACGAAAATAACAATTTGTGTTTATCCTGCTATGTTGCTTTTCCAGATTCTTAAACATAAATGTGGAAACTGCTTCAACTGAATTCAAATGTAGAACTTTGGTGCGGTCATGCAGTCTAAAACTAGTAAACTGCTCTCCGATGGGCCAGAAAATCTCATTATTTTTATAGGTTACTCAGTGTAGGCCGTGCACAGCATATGCTTTGCAAAAAGAAATGATACAATAAGTACAATATTCTCCCAGGATGACTTAGGAGGCGAGGCCCCTAAGGGAGGAGTGATGCAGCTGGGGGATTGACACAACAGGACCGGCTGTAGTATCTGTGTATTGACACAACAGGACCGGCTGTAGTATCTGCACATTGCAGGAATGGTGCAGCTGGGGGATTGACACAATAGGACCAGCTGTAGTATCTGTGTATTGACACAATAGGACCAGCTGTAGTATCTGTGTATTGACACAATAGGACCAACTGTAGTATCTGTGCATTGCAGGAACTTTAAAAGAAAATTGAAATTTCATCACACTTTCAAAATGTAACATAAAAAAGATTGAATGAAACTTAATTTAATTTGCTACATGAACAAAGTAAATAAAAATAATTGTTACATATCACCAAAAAAATTATTACTGACTTAATAACAAAATCAATAACGTTGATTGTAGTAGTCAAACTAACAGAGATTATTACCTGATACACTATGTGGGTTTCCAATTTTATCCACTTTGCTTTCTCCATTTTTGTTCCAGTACACATTCATAGTAGCTGTATAGTTTTGGTCGTTTTGTGGATAGCTGAACTGTTTAATGAAGCAAAGTATGCTTAGCACCAAAACATGATTTGTAAAAGTTTAGTTGATATTAAGCAGTGGGATTTCTTTTCTAAGCTAAGCCATAGAAGCATGTTACTTTAGTTGCTTTACATGATGACACCCCCCCCCCCTCATAACGCCTCTGTGTTGAATGTGCTTGTGAGTAGTGTACTCTCTACTTATGACAACAAAGTTAGCTGCTAAATGTCAAGGCCAATTGAATGTGCTCCCTAGCATCCCAGCCATTGTAGAACATTGAGCAGCTCTACAGGGATTTTGCTGTGTATAGAGGCTAATGCAAGACCAATCAGCAACCTGTTTGAGCCCATCAATGAACGGAGTCATCTCTTCAACCTCAGGAGAGACTCTGAACACTCTAACACAGCACCAAAATAAACCATAATTATACTATAAATAGATTAATTAAAATTGCATTAAGAACACGATATATGCAGTATTAAATATATTCTAAATGTAGCAATAACTGCATCCAAAAATAGCAGGAAAAACAAGTCGTAAAATATATATTCCCATAGCTAAACACGTGAATTACAATAGACAACTTGTGCTTATGATGAGGTACTGTAAGTAAGAGTAGGATTAGAGGAGGTACCAACAAAGTTCTAAAACAAAGTTGCTGTAAAAATTACATCAATTCTTAAGGG
Source organism: Zoanthus sociatus (assembly GCA_025331085.2). NCBI lineage: Eukaryota > Metazoa > Cnidaria > Anthozoa > Zoantharia > Zoanthidae > Zoanthus > Zoanthus sociatus. Next base: position 6,302 of record JAOBAY020066756.1, read on the forward strand.
TATCTTCGGGTCTTATACGTAGTTTCATCAACAATTACATGCGAATATTCAACAAAAGATAGCAAATTTTGTTTATCTAATTCTAGGCACATCTCACTTAACTTGGTCTCACTGCTGCTAACTACTAGAACATATTATTATAGTCCAGTCACATCATAAGCCATTCAAGAGTACAAGCCTTCACCTTAATACATCATAACAGTAAAGTCTCGTAAAACCAGACTGAAGTATAGTTGTCCCTTCTGGAATCATCTTCTAGGCAAAATGCTAATTAATTGGAAAAATCCAAAGAGAAACAGCACGATTCATGAGCCATGAATCAAAGACTTCCCAAGTGTCACCTCTATACTGGAAGACCTTTTATTTTATTAATTTGAAGAGTTAAGGAGACAAGCTTGCATGAATTACCACGATGTATGAAATCCTAAAGCATCTAGCTGACATCCCCAACCAACATATTTGTACTTCAAATAGAACCAATAACCAAACATAGCTGCTTTTTAATACTAATAATAATGCGCTTTATTTAACCATCTTAAGTAAAAAAATACAATGGCAATACAATATTAAAAATGCGAGAAAAATGGCAAATAATAATCGTTATAAAATGTTAAAAAGTATGTACATATGCACACATAAATATATAAAAGTTATATTCCACAAAGTTTATGACCTCTTGGTATGAAGGGACGTTGGTGCCTGTCGGTTCCCGACACTTCGATATATGTGCTTCCCCTAGATCTTAAATTATATTGATTTTTTGGTGCTAATTTAACTTGAACGTTATTTGGGTTAGATTTGTCCTTTAGAATTTTTTCAAGTTCTCGTTTGGTAGCAGTGTTCCTTCTCTCATGAAGCACAGGGAGGGCAGTTCTTGTTACGCCAATAATACTAAGGCTACGGTCTTGAACTCGTTGGACTTCTTCAGACAGATAATTAGGCAAACCTCCCCAAACAGGTGACGCATACTCTAATAGAGGGCAGATCTTTGTGTTGTAAAGTATTCTATTACTCACTATAACAACCTATACTTATATTCTTTTCACAAACAATTTCTCAGTAGAATATACCATCTAAAAAATCTGTCAACAGTAAAAACGCTTAAGCAATTTATTTTCAAATTAATTCCTTTTACTGCTGATCGACCCCCTTATCCTACAAAACCATGTGTAAAAAATTTGCCTTTGTTTTTGACATGTTAATAAAATACTGTTGTTGTTGTTTTCATCAACTCTATTTGTCACCAACCTTGATGTCTTTACATGTCAGCTGAGTGCTGCTTTTCCATGTAGCTGATCCTGTCTGTGTGCTTCCTTGAATGTTCACACCACAACTGTACATATAGCCAGACTTGAATACCAAGTGAACAAAAGTAGTTATAATTATGTAATCTACCCAGGTACTGTACAGTTGACATCTTAACATATTTTAATTCATAATACAAGGTGAACAAAAGTAATACTGTGAAGATTTGTCATGTAATGGAAAGTGAATGGCTAGGCAGTGGTATGTTATAAAGAATAAACAACTGTCAGAAAAACTGGTATATGCCCTGAGTGGGAATCAAACCCACATCTCCCTGTTCTCTAGTCAGAAGTGCTAACCACTGCATCATCAGGGACCACCACGCTGGCAACGTAGCAGTCTCTCAGAAAAATTGGGCCCCGGGAATCCTCATGCTAACCAACTCAACTGATCATGAGACTGCTACATTGCCAGTGTGGTGGTCCCTGATGGTGTAGTGGTTAGCACTCCTGACTAGAGAACAGGGAGACGTGGGTTCAATTCCCGCTCAGGGCATATACCAATTTTTCTTACAGTTGTTTATTCTTCATAACATACTACTGAATAACATACATTGATATATGTTTGTATATAGGCTTGGACCGAGCCATTTGTTGTTTCACATATGTCTCACATTTGGTATTATTCAGTTGATCTGAGCCTTATGTCGTAGGCGAAACACACTCCAGTAGTATTAGGCCGCACTTGCATTTCAGAAAACTTGGGCCTTGGGAATCTTCACGCTAACCAACACAACTAATCATGAGACTGCTACGTTACTAGCGTTGTGGTCCCTGATGGTGTAGTGGTTAGCACTCCTGACTAGAGAACTGGGAGACATGGGTTCAATTCCCACTCAGGGCATATACCAATTTTTCTGATAGTTGTTTATTCTTTATAACATACTACTGAATAACATACATTGATATACAAACTAGACTACAGTAGTAGTCTTGAGACGATAAAAAGTGCATGAGTGTCCCATAGGACTTGTTATGGCCCTGTATGGCAATGCAAGGTCGATAGTTCGCAAATTTGGTGTATGGAAAAGAGAGAAGGCTGCCAAGGAAAAGGTACCCATGTAGGCCTTGCTGCAAATAAGTTGGGGCAAACTCAATATGGTGTCAATGTTGTGAAAGATGGTGCTACAAAAGATGTTCAATATTCAGAAATCTGAGAGGAACAGGAGATAACTTCAGATGTCCAACGTGTGTGAGGGGAATTGCACAATAGTGCCACTGAGATAGAAGGTGGGAGAAAATAGTCTGAAAACAGCGAACAGCTTTCATTCTTTTGGTGATGTGTATTAAGGCTGATTTACACTAGTGAAGTAAGCAGAGACAGGGACGGATGCAAAAATGTAAAAGCACTTATGCTCATGTGTAAATCAAATGAAGGAGGCTAATTAGAGACAGATGCGTGAAGGAAACAAAAAAGAAGGATTTCTTTTTCGTTTCATCTCCTTCACCACTTACATCCAGTGTAAATCGCTTGAACGGAAGTGGAGACTGAGAGGTAGCAAATCAGCCAATCAAAATTCAAGAAAAATATTAGTCCTCAAGCCCTACTCGGCAACAGCACACCAAATCTAGTATCTGTATCTGTCTCTGCATCCATTTCCTTCACTTGAATTACATATTCTTTGCTGCTTTTTATCCGTTTTTTTTTGCTTGCTTTTTATTGTAATTAATAATTTCAAGATGATCTCACTGTATTCCATTCTTTATATTTAGTCTTAGCTTCGGGAGGGAGCTCTTTCAATAAGCCCTACGGTTTCTATTAGAGCTTCCACGCCAGAAAAAAACTTATATTCCTTTCATTTTAATTTACGTCTAATTTATTTAACAATTTTGTAATATTTTGAATGTCTGTACTTATGATGTTTCTTTTTTCTGGCAAATAAATAAACTGAAACCGAAACACAAACATCAGCACCGTCCATCTCCACTTCAGTCTCTGTCTCCACTTACACACTAGTGTAAATTAGCCTTTATTGTGCATTTGAGGCCTGCATTGCTGTATGCTGTGAAATTTTGAACACTAACAGAAAGACTGGAACGACTGCTAAACATTTTTGATTTACATGCTCCTGTGAAAACAAGAAAAGTATGTGGATGCTCTAATCCATGGTTGACACCAGAACTTTCTCACTCAATACACACTAGAGTTTATCAATTGTGCAAAGCAAAGCTTTCTGGTACCTTTATCACTCATATCGTTATCTCGTTACTGCTGCAATAAGGCATGCAAAATCGGACTACAATAGGAAACATATTGAAGAAGACATCACCTCTTCATGAAACTTTTGGAAGACAGTAATAAACATCCTCCCAAGTAAATCTTAGAAAGCAGATGCAGTCAGTAAACTAAACATTAACGGTTATACTATTATGGATAAAGGATGCATCAGTCTAAATTAATGAGGTCGTCTTCACTTACAAAAATAATTTCAAAAAACAATTTATACCAATCTTTAGAGAATTTTATTACCTTTCCATAAGTGTATGGGTTGAAGGGTGTATGATGTAAGACAAAGAAGACAATTCATAAACTGAAAACACTGCTTAAAGGGTAATGTAACCTTAATCAAGTTTCTTGATAAACACAATCTTAAGTCAAAATACTGTGGTACACAATCTGCATGGAATAACAATTTAATTCCTTCTAGATTTGTCTCTTTCAATCCTTTGCAAAAGCTGGATGAATAATCTTAAACGATAGTCTAAACCATGATCAGTTGATAGATAAATTAGGCTGGAAAAGTCTTTAAAATAAATGCTCAATTTATACGCTTACTTTTATTTTCAAGTGCACCTGAATGTTTGTTTGTTTACTTTAACTATGTTTCGCCGTCTGGTTAGCCTAGTTGGTAAGGAGCCAGTTTAGATGACGATGAATGAGCAACTCAGAATGCTACTTGTAACTATAATAGTTTTAAATTGTTTTGACTCATTTTTCTACACTTCAAACCATGCTCTTCCACAATCTCATGACATATAAAGCTAACTCTGGTTGATGTAGTATTAAGCGGATGAGAATATTTTACTCACTCTGGATGAGATACTAATGAATTGGTTAGCTCCCAGCAGATGCGCATGCTGGTAATCATTTTGCTATTCTTCGATATTGAGAATTAATTATCAAGTATTGATTTTTTTCTTTCAAAGTTGTTTGAATTGTGTTGTTCAAACAAGCCCCATAAACTGATAACGCATCAACAGTTCAATGCTTTTTTTTATTCAATGTTGGAAACTAATAAATTGACAAACTCAAAAAGCACTAAACTGGTTAGGTAAACTTACCTTTGGTTGGGGAAGTTGAATACCATTTACAGAAAACGTTGTTGGTACTCCACTTGGTACCAGCAGTTTCTGGTTGGCTTTCAGCTGTGGGCACACTGCATCACTTGCTTTACGATTCTGTAAAATAAATTTTGCAACATTTTAAAATGCATTTACAATTATTTTTTTGTGACTGAAAATCACATGTAAAAGACATAGCAAGGATTATCCTTTTTGCACCAGATGCTAGCGATTTGTTTAAAAAACGCATTAAGTCCTCACTGTTAATAGTTGTAAAGAAATGTTTTATTTATTGTAATGCTCACTTTAAAAAGAACAATTCTTAAATGGGTGACATGCATCAGTGTTCTCGCCAGGTCCCGAAAGCAGAAGGGCGCTTCATTTGCATAACAATAGAACACGCAGGGTTGGTTGGGTCCGTGCTTCGAAAAATTTAATTGATCTGGCCTTACCGAAAGTTTTGAACGGTATGTGAAAATCGCGGCCCAATTTGGTCTCTAATCGACAAAAATCTGTTTGAGTTGATCAAATTTATCGCTCAAAATTAGACTAAAATTGTGAGAAAACAGAAGGGCGCTCCGGAAATCAGAAGGGCGCTAGAGAAAGCAGAAGGGCGTTGGAAAAAAATAGAAGGGTGGCGTGCAGCGCCCTTCTGATTTGCCCTGGCGAGAACACTGCCCTTAACACCAAACTTTGGGATTTTGCTGTTACAAGTGTGGTCTTTCTTTTTATATGGATCATAAAAATTGCAGTTATGAGAATTATGGGACCTGTACCAGGCCCTGATGATATATAGGAAAGTTGGCAATAGAACTGGTGTTACTGTAACTGTTAATAATTTGCTTCATTTTAGTGAGTGTTGGACTTATCTGGGATTCTGACTCACCTGAAATAGAGCATATCAGTGAATTGCTACAATGCATTGGGACAACATTAACATTACAAGATGTAAGTAGGACGAAACCCCAATTATGATTTTGGCTGTGTTTTTAATGCAGTAGTTAAGAAGAAGAACAATAACTTTATTGATTTTTGCTTTACGTAAAGATCTCAGCCTTACGTAAAGATCTCTGCTTTACATAAAGATCTCTGCCTTATGTAAAGATCTCTTCTTTACATAAAGATCTCTGCTTTACGTAAAGATCTCTGCCTTACGTAAAGATCTCTGCCTTACGTAAAGATCTCTGCTTTACGTAAAGATCTCTGCTTTACGTAAAGATCTCTGCCTTACGTAAAGATCTCTGCTTTACGTAAAGATCTCTGCTTTACGTAAAGATCTCTGCTTTACGTAAAGATCTCTGCCTTACGTAAAGATCTCTGCTT
>JAOBAY020066767.1:0-12206 GCA_025331085.2 Zoanthus sociatus
TAGAACGCGGGAATAATTCCTGCCAAAATGACGTATTGATGACGTATCATTACCTGTATCTTGTCCCAGTCCACCAACCTAGGGTGTCAATAAAAATAGGAAACTAACCGTAAATATAACAGCCGTAACTCGTCAGTTTTATATCGAATTTCATTCAAACTTTGCAGAAGCGTGTTTTTTACAACTATCTTTTTGAAAATTGAAAAACTGAATTTGTGTCATATGCTCTTTAAATTGTTCCTAATTTTCGGCCAATCTGAACCTCGTTGTTCTTTTAAAGTTGTTCTTATAAAAGCATGTATTATTTTCCATTTGTATAATCCCCTTTTTTCCTCAGTAATCCGTCGAGGGATTACTGAGGAAAAAACGAGGGATTACTCGTACTCTTCTGTCTGTGTTACTTTTGACTCAGAGACAGCTAGACTTCATGGGAAAGTGGTACTCTGTGAACTTTCCAAATAAATGTTTTCGTTGTTGGTTGTTCCCTACAAACAAATTAGCAATCCCCACCATGTCGTTATTATCTGTCAATGCCTTGTGGAAATGGAGAAGCATGACCCTCATTGAGGCTACAGTCCCCGACAAAAAGAAGTGAAACATCCCCTCTTCCCAACACAATGTTGGTTAATTCCTGCAGCAACCGTTCAGTTTTGAGCATATCTGTAGCGAACAACATTGAAAGGGGGAAGGGGGAGCAAAAGTGTTTCACTACTTTTGTTGTGGATTGTAGCATTCAGGAAGAAGAGAAGGACTGTTACAGATACCAGTGAAAGGCTGTGTAAAGAATCTGATAAACTAGCTATGGATGCTGAAGGGAAGAGAAACACATAAATGGAGCAGCTCGTCAGCAAATCTAATGACTTGGGAGTACCTGCAGAATATCCTGCCACAACCCTGCCACTATTGTTCTCGATTTAACCCTGCATTAATTTTTAAAGAACGGCGGATGCGCAGGAATAAATTATTGACGGTGGCAGGGTATTTTGCAGTTAAGTTATGATTTTAGGATGAAAGAATGGGAGAAGTCTCAGTTGAAAGATCTCGATGAGTTGATCAAAGAAAAATTCAAGGAGCTTCAGCAGCTCTCCATGAACACCAATCATTAGTGCATTTCCTGCTCTGGCACATTGATAATTGACTGCATACTACATATACTTTTCCTTGTTGTGGTTAAGAAGCCTCAGTTGAAAGATCTCGATGAGTTGATCAAAGAAAAATTCAAGGAGCTTCAGCAACTCTCCATGAACACCAATCATTAGTGCATTTCCTGCTCTGGCACATTGACAATTGACTGCATACTACATATACTTTTCCTTGTTGTGGTTATATTTGTATTTGTACTTGAACGTGAATGTCATTATGAGCTACCTTGGGTGAACAGTGACTCAATACACTATGTAACAAGTGTTCCTATGTGCACGTAACTAATTAGATTACTGAGTTGTTTTATGTTGTTTTATGCAGGGAATGTAGCATTTTTAAAAACATGACAGTGGTTGTTATCAGTGACCCATTACCCGATATTTAAGTTGTTGGTCTTATATACTTCATGCAAGGTCTTAAAAAAAGTCTTAAAAAGGTCTTATATTTGATCTGGTGGTAGCTACAGGAGCCCAGATGCATTGGCGACATGTCGCTTGCCACCAAGTTTGATTCCTCCCAAAGCAAAGGGCAAACGCATTTTCAGATTTTGTTAGCCTGAATTTGAAATTCATGAATGAGAAATCATTTAAAATGATATTCTTTTATTGACAAAAGTAACATTCAAAATGAACAATCAATTCCGAAATGGACTCGATTTTTTTGCAAATGTTGCAAAACAACCATTTTTCCAATTGTTGCAGCAATTATAATGGTAAGAAGCCGACTTCGAAATTCTAAAGAAAAATTTATTTTTCTAAACAATGTTTCAGGTTTTCTGGTAATAAAAAGAAACTGAAAATTTTGAATGAATCATTTCAAGCGAAAACATCGGCTCTGATTCAAAATTATTTTTGGAGAACCAGAGACACAGTTAAAAAATATGACACGCGCACCAATACAAAGCTGTGTAAATTAATTTATAAAACACATCAACCTTCATAGCTTTTGAGATACTTCACTGAAAAATCTTCTTTAAACCTAAAAAACTTTTTATGACATATAATAATATAAACATTAAGTTGGTTTTCAGCTCCTTTAAAATAGGCAGTCTCTTTAGTGTTAAAGACCCTATCCCTAGTGATCTACGTGCGCACTTTGTTTATAAGTTCTCGTGTGCTTGCTGTACAGCCAGTTATGTTGCTAAAACAGTCCGGGACTTAGTTACGCGCGTCAACAAAAATCTTATATCGGGATTTATGAATACTTAGAGCGCTACGAAACATGTTTGCGACTGTGCTCTAAGATATGCTTTCAGGTTTTGGATTCCACTGCGACAGAATTTACACTAAAATAAAAGAGGCAATTCGTATAAAACGTGAACAACCCAGCCTGAATAGCCAAGTCACGCATGTCAACCTTGAGCTGTTCTTATAATCTATTGTTAGTTTTCTTTCGGTTTTTTTTTCAATAATAATTTTTCAATGTTATATTTCTTCTCACCTACCAATATCTAATCAGTATTAAACCAACGATGGCAGTACTACTGCCGGAACATGTATGCAATTAAAAAAGTCATGTTTTTTTATTAAATGATGGACATATTTTAGAGTCTGTACACATTGTCTACAGTAAGAAAGTCTAATAAGTTCCAAAAAGGTAGTACAGCTTAGTGTATATACCATATAGAGTGGCAAAAAAGATCGCTCTAAAAAGGTGGTTTTGTTTAGTCTAGAGTTTTAAAAAGTGAGACTTGCAAACCAAGCAACGGTTTCTGGGATACCCTGAGAAATATATCCGAGATCACACAATCTGTGTGACACCAAACTCGAAAAATATATGTTAACCATAATCAGTTATAATTTCTTTTATTTTGCATAACAACTGTTTGTTACTTTGAACGTTTCTAATTTCCCGTGTACAGTAACGTCTGGGTCTCAGCTTAAGTTAAGTCCCAACATCTAGTATCAACTAAAATATGTACAGAAACGAAATTTTTTATATCCTTTAAAGTAAACACACTCCTTGAAATGACCCTACATAAAAAATGCATATCATGCGTTTTAAACTCGATCTATCATTTATCTTAGAAAACCGATATTAATCTCAAAGGGAAGCTTTACAGTTTATTCCTAGAAGATTTACTACAATGAGAGTTTGTTAGAGCGTTTCTCTCCTTCTGCTGATCTAGCAATCTGCCTTTCTGGCATTCATTACTTCACTTAACTGTTACTTCAATCATAAACATTTTCTCCAATACAATTATGTCTGTTGAGGACACCGTTTCCTACACTTACTGCAGGAAAATCATTTCCCAACTTTTTTTTTCAGTGGTCTTTGTATTTTCAACAAGTGAAGCAGTTTTGCGAAACATCTTTCTTCCTTAGGGTCTGTGACGAGAACTCAGTTCAACACATTTGTTCTTTGCACCTTAACACTGCGTGCATTGATCCCTGTGTGCATTCTTTTGTGAAAGAATACGCTACCATAACCGCTAAAATACTTGATCAAAACGATACGGTTTTAACCTGAGTGCATTCTCTTGTGAGTGTACAAGTTACCTAATGGACTGAATGCATTAACACAATGTTCACAAATGTAGGGTTTCGACCCTGTGTATTCTCTTGTGTGTGTTTAAGGTACTTAACTGACGGAATGATTTATCACATTGTTCACAATAGTAGGGTTTCACACCTGTGTGTATTCTTCTGTGTGCGATTAAGTTGCTGGAGTAACTAAATGATTTATCACACTGTTCACAAATGTAGGGTTTCAATCCTGTGTGAATTATTTTGTGTGTGTTTAAGCTACTAACCTGACTAAATGATTTATCACACTCTTCACAAATGTAGGGTTTCGACCCTGTATGTATTCTTTTGTGCGTGTTTAAGCTACTTAACTGTCGGAATGATTTATCACACTGTTCACAATAGTAGGGTTTCACACCTGTGTGTATTCTAATGTGTGCGATTAAGTTGCTTGAGTAACTGAATGATTTACCACACTTTTCACAGATGTAGGGTTTCAACCCTGTGTGTATTCTTTTGTGTCTGTTTAAGCTTCTTAAGACTCTGAATGATCTATCACACTCTTTACAAGTATAGGGTTTTGACCCTGTATGTATTCTTTTGTGTGTGTTTAAGCTACTTAATTGACTAAATGATTTATCACACTCTTCACAAATGTAGGGTTTCAGCCCTGTGTGTACTCTTTTGTGTGTATTTAAGCTACTTGAGAAGCTGAATGATTTATCACACTCTTCACAAATGTAGGGTTTCAGCCCTGTGTGTATTCTTTTGTGTGTGTTTAAGCCACTTAATTGACTAAATGATTTATCACACTGTTCACAAATGTAGGGTTTCAACCCTGTGTGTTTTCTTTTGTGTGTGTTTAAGCCACTTAATTGACTAAATGATTGATCACACTGTTCACAAATGTAGGGTTTCAGCCCTGTGTGTATTCTTTTGTGTGTGTTTAAGCTACCTAACTGAGTAAATGATTTATCACACTGTTCACAAATGTAGGGTTTCAGCCCTGTGTGTATTCTTTTGTGTGTGTTTAAGCTACCTAATTGACTAAACGATTTATCACACTGTTCACAAATGTAGGGTTTTAACCCTGTGTGTTTTCTTTTGTGTGTATTTAAACTACTTGATTGACTAAATGATTTATCACACTGTTCACAAATGTAGGGTTTGAACCCTGTATGTATTCTTTTGTGTTTGTTTAAGTTACTTAAGCAGCTGAAAGATTTAACACACTCTTCACAAATGTAGGGTTTTAGCCCCATGTGTAATCTTTTGTGTATGTTAAAGTGGCCTTATTTATTAACTTATCACACTGTTCACAACTCTCGCATTTGAATCTTATGTGTATCTTTTTTGTGATTGATTAAGCTGTTTGAGTAACTAAATGAACTTTAACATATGTGTTTAGGTTATTGGAGTGACTGAATGATTTGTAGTTCTGATTACATAGGTTTCCTGCCTGTTAGTATTCTTTTGTGACGAATTAGGATACTTGAGTGACTATTTCAATGATCAAAGCGGTTTTCAACAGGATGTATGTTCTTTTATGTAGTTGCTGAATAATTAAAGTTCTTGATAGACTAAAGACCTTATTCCACTGAACAATGTTTCCTTATTCCAACAATGTTTCCCGTTGTTCATGTGTCACAGTTCACACTATTTGTTTATATCTCTCCAAAGGTTTCTGATAAGAATTAACTTGTCACTTTTGTCACACTTGAAAGATTTAATCCACGCAAGTTCAGATTAAATAAACAATGGACTTTGCTTTCCTTTGTAAGGTTCTGCTATATTTAAACAACCGTCCTGGTTCACCATTCAGCTACAAAAAGACAATTTAAAAGTATTAATTGACAAATTATTAATAGGATGGTTCAATTAATTGTTTTTCACCCTATACGAGGAAAACGATAACATTAATTAAATTTCAACCCTTATGGTAAGACAAAAACAAACAAATAATGAAATGCTGTAAGATAGTTAGTACATAAACAAGTGACGTCTAAAAATACTCCCAGGTGGAGTTTTTATCAGATCTTGTAAGAATCTTCTCAAGTCCTTAAAATGGTATGATACTATCAAGGTTTTTGATATACCATAAAATCTTAAACGATCTTATCAGTTCTTTATTATGATTCTTAATAACATCATTATTTAGAGAATCTTAGTAATATCTTTTAAAATTTCTTGTAAGATTCCTAATAAGATCATATAATATTATAAGATTTATATAAGCGCACTAGGGCGAAGAGTAATGCAATGTGTTTTTTTTTCTAGAGCGTGTTTATATAATAGATTACATAGCATACTATTATAGCAATCTGTCATTGTCTTGGTTTCGAATTTGCCCAACCATCAATTTGACAAAGCTTGCGAAGCACAATCTCTTTCTTAGCTAGGCTTTGTTTTGAAAGAACTAGGAGATAAAATCTGATCCTGTCAATCTATTACGAGATCAAGGGTGTTGCCACTACAATGAGTAGAAACATTTACCCACTACTGTAGACCAGAGGAATCAATCATATCTAAGAATTTTATGGCATCACAATCACTGCTATCATTAACATGAAAGTTGCAGTCGTCTACAACTAAAAGACAATCAGGGATGTTAGTCAAGATTCAAGTAGCGTAGAGATTTCAGCAAAAAAACATTGCTGGAGTTATCTTATTCTTCATGGACGGTGGAGGACGGTAGACTGATAAGTCTAAAATTAGGCTTGTGCACTGATCTGCATTTTGCCCATTTTGAAAAATCAAACCAGATACACAATATTATTCCCAGAGTTGCATCTTTTGTTCGGCAAATATACTGTATTTAGTATTAAGACTGATTAAAATTCAAGTTTCTTGATCAGTGTATTGATCAAACACATGTTGAAAAAGATTCTTATCAGATTGATCCTGTGGAAAAATCTTTTAAATCTTGTAAGAAAGTTGTTATGGAACTTTTACGAATCATCTAATTTCATTACTTATTGTTATGTCAGATTTTTGTCTAAGAATTGTACAAGACTTATGTATGAATTTTGTCAAGGAATCTTATTAAACTCATGTAAGAACTTTTATGATCTTGAAAGAATCTTGTAAGATTCCTAACAAAAAAACTTAAGTTGTTAATCAGAAACTTTTAAGATCGTTTATGAATCTTGTAAGATTCTTAACAAAAAAATAATTTCTTAATAAGAATCTTGAATGATCTTGTAAGAATCTTAACAAAAAAACTTAAGAACCTTATAAGATTTTTGACTGAGAATCTTGTAAGATCTTATAAGAATCTTAACAAAAAAATTAAAGAATCTTGTAAGATTTTTGACTAAGAATTTTGTAAGAATCTTAACAAAAACCTTACGATTACCACCCGGGATGTTTTTTTCTAGAATCAGATAAGAACAAACATGGAGTTGGACAACTCTGATTCACCTGCAGTTCTCAAATTTGAGTACAATGTTACCACAATAAAATTACGCTGGGGTGGAATTTATTTAGAACTTGGTTTGAGCTTTATTTTTCTTTGTTTTAGACTCCTAATAATACATTACCATTACCCAAAACAAAGGAAAATAATATTTAAATCAAACATAAAGATTGTATCAAAACATAATATTAAATAATAAATAAGGTAGAATTATTTAAAAATTTTCTCATGAAAAAAAAAAATCTGAAGTGTTGATCAACTGACTCATCATTATCATCAATCCAGTTTTAATCCAGGTTTATCCCTGTTTACGGGGGTGGCTAGATTTACCCCACTTTGCTAGTGATCTCTCCAACTCCCACTCTCCATCTTGCTCGATACATAGCATCCTTTTTCCCCAAAGCAAAAATTTTGCTCTCCTTTTCCGCTTCCATGTCTTCTTTGGTTGTCCTTACTTCCTCTTACCCTTCACTTCAAACTCAAAACATGCCCATCCTCCCTCCTCACTACATTCCTGTACCATCCGCCTTTGCCTTTTGAACCACTGTTTCCTTCAATCCCAACATCTCCATTAGGCCCCCCTGTCCTGCACCACACATCGCTCTCAACATTGTTCTCTTGGTCCTTCTCAAAATTGCTCTCTCATTTTCTCTCAACCCTCCATGTCTCACTCCTATATAACATTGCTGGTCTTACACAACTCCGATAAACCATTCCTTTCATCTTAAGCCAGAACCTTTTTGAGTTCAGTGACTCTCAACATTCCTTGAACTTAACCCACTAAATTCTTGCTCTTGTTGCCGAGCTGCCTTGCAACCACCACTTACATTCACTCTATCCCCCAAATAACAGAGACCTCTCACCATTTCCACCTCTTCACAAAACTCCTCCACCAGTTCCACTAATTTTCTTGCATCTTGCAGACACAAAATCTCTCCCCAACCTCGGGGTCATTGTCTTTACTTTTGCGCATCTTCCATGGTTCCATTTCTCCCATTTCACACACAACGCTAAATTTGCCATTAATCGCTTACCACAAATACCACATGGATCTACCTTACTTACATACACTTCACCTTCTGCCACACTCATTACCACTTTTGGCTTCCGAGGTTCACTTTCAGTCCCTTGCTTTCAAATGCCTCTTTCCATTTCCAGAACCTCTCTCTGTCCCCCCATACTGTAGTTTCGCTCATCAGAACCAAATCATCGGCGTATAACATAACACTTATCAAACCATTTTTGTACACATTCTCCATAGCTACATCGACGATTGTAAAAACCAATGGCAACACAAACCCCAGGGGCACACTAACTTTCACCTCAAACTCCTCAGAGAACTCTAGCCCAACACTGGCTCTTGTCTTTGCACCTTCATTCATTCACGTTTACCTAACCATTAGCTCTGGTATACCTTTTTTCCTCATTGCCCACTCCAATACTTTCCTGGGGACCCTGTCAAGTGAATTTTCCAGGTCAACAAAGCACATATACAACTTCTTCTCCTTGTCTAAGTATTCTTCTTGTAACCACTTCAAAATGAACACTGCATCTATCATTCCTTTGCCTGGCATAAAACCACATTGCCTCTCATCCACTTTAACCATACACTCCAATCTCCTCTCTAGCACCTTTTCCACAATCTTCATTGCATGCTCTAGCAACTTCACTCCCCTACATATGCCCCACACTCATTGCATCCCCTTGAAAATTGGTACCATAATACTCAGTGCCCACTCATCCAGCATTCCTTTTCCATCCAACACACCCTGACACAGCTCCACCATCACACCAATCCTGATATCCGAGGGTCCAGTGGCCTTTCCAACTTTCATTCCCCTATCCCCTTCACCACTGACTATGAACACATATTTGTCACTGAAAAAAAGTCTAACTGAAAAATCTTGAAATGGTAAATATGAAAGGTCTAGCCCTAGCAAGAAGTTTGGAATTTAAATTTTGACTGATTGTCAGGGGACTCTTACCTGTTACATAGCAGCAGTAAGATGTCCTTTGTTGTTATTAGTGTTGTTATTAGAAAAACCATAACAAAGTACTTAAAAGTAAAGTTATCTGTTTTTTTTTGCTGTGTTTTAAACCTTGAACAAAAAAAATTGCTGTGTTGACAGTGTTAATATTCAACTTGAAGCTGCACAAGTACCATATCCTATATCATCACACCAGGACTTCATAATGCAAATAATGCTTGGTCAAAAATGACAACTTTCCAAAAACTGTCTTATTTTACGTTTCAAAATTCAATAAACGTAACAGGAACTGCAAAAAACTGTATATATTTTTTTAAATTTAGTGTTACTAAATATTTTACTTTTCATCTAACTGAAAGGAAAAAAAGCAATAAAAGGACTTTAAAATATAAAGTTTGATTATCAGATGAAGAGCCACCCTGTGGATACGCTGATAATAAACCATTATTATTATTATTATTATTATTATTATTATTATTATTATTATTATTATTGGTCATGATGATGGTGGTAATGGTGGTGGCCATGATGATGGTGGTAATGGTGGTGGCAATGATGATGGTGGTAATTGTGATGATGATAATGGTGATGGTGGTAATGGTGGTGGCAGTGATGATGGTGGTAATGATGATTGTGGTAATGGTGGTGGTGATGATGATGATGGCTGTGATAGCTATAGTGGTAATGGTGGTATTGTTGGTGACTATGGTGTTTGAGATTCCTAACTGGGAGAGGGGGATTTTAATATTGAACTGAAAAGCCCATTTGGGGAGTCATCATTAGATAATTATTATTATTATTATTATTATTATTATTATTATTATTACTATCTTTATAAAATACACAAATAACAAGGTCTCTAATACAGAATGCAGTCCACATTCCACCACTATACAACACGCTATTGTTGCTATGGTTGTGATGATGGTGGTGGTATTGGTGGTGTTGGTCATGATGATGGTGATGGAAGTTGAGATTTTGGTAAAGTTGGTGCTGGTTACGATAGGGATGATGATGGTGGTGATGAGGATGATGATGATAATGATGGTAGCCTGGAGTAAAAAAGGTTTTAAAACAACTGATGATAAGTTTGTGTTTCAAATCTCTAGCTCTTCATCAACCACATGTGACTCTAGATCACTTCAACGATAGCTCCTTAGAAGGATTTTGTCTAGGTGTTGATTGGGCATTTTTCCAGGTTTGTTCTGGACACTTTTCTTTGTATGAATATATTTTTGGTGTTAATAATTTATTTTCAGACAATTTCAAACAGGAAAAGAAAAAACCCCCGTGGTGTTTTAATTCAACGTCAGTTAACAGGTTTTGATGATAATTGATAATTTTAACTGTGGTTAGAATGATTATTTGCTCCATATACGGTGTTTCTAAAGGAAAAGCTTTTGAATTGTAAAGTGTAGAAGAGAAAAAACACTAACGCTTGCCATCATATACATCAATGATTGGATTAAAGAACAGTTTCATAAAGTTCTTCAAAGTTTGTAGTGTAGTTTTGAAGGTTGGGAGAGGGGAAATTAAGCCGAGTGATATTTTACCGTTTTGGAGCCATTTTTACATCTGGCTTATAAATTGTCCTTATACGTCCGATTGGTCTCCTAGGACACGGATCCAGCTGTCAGTGACGAGTGTGAGAAAGGTTTGTTTGTTTAGATTTAGGTTTGCAGGTCTTAGCCATACTTTTCAAGGCTTAAAATAATTTTTGTACGGAGGCCGGTCATGCTGACCGGGGAAACTGATTTTAGTTCGGACATGTCGCCTTTTTGGCCGCTCAACATTGTGAAAACAACATTATAAGGTAATGTCAATTTAAGCCAAAAAAATAGCAATTAAGCAATTAAAGCTTTTAGAGTGCGTTGTAGAACATCAGTTTATTTAGCCATTGTAACAAATTATAAGAGTACACATCAGTGGCAAACATTACAATAATAATTCATTCAGTGATCTCAACAACAGTTTACTCAAGACGTTACAGTTTTTTAAAAAAGTGAAGTATGTCAGAGCGGTCAACGTGACCGGTAATGAAACGTTTTGTCCGGTCAAGTCACCATTCTGATCGGACATTGTCCGTTGACCGGCCGTTATTTTAAGCCCTGCTTTTGCGTTTTTATTGTTTTGAGAAATTATCATGCCTGCTATTTACTGTTCTAAAAGTATAAGCAATACCGTAGAGGAGTGAACTCTGATTGTCGCAGACTCGTATTATTATAAAATCTTAAATATTGCCAAAGGTTGTGCGATCTCTCCTGTCCATTCACAAGGTCCAAGTTCAGGTTTGAGAATTATAATGCTGAATTTGTTTGTAATTGTCTTTTGTGTTGCGGCTTCTTTCATCCGTTGTGGGGTGTGAATATCCATAAGGAGTGTCTGGACTATTGTTAGAGTGTTGGGTGTTATTTGGCTGTAGACGTCTGTGTAAGTTTATCAATAAGTGTTCATGAAGAATTTCTCCTCTACGTAAAAATTAAAAATTGTCTACGGCCATACCACAGGGAAAGCACCGGTTTTCGTCTGATCACCGAAATTAAACCCAGTCGGGCAAAGTTAGTAATGGGATGGGTGACCGCCTAGGACAGGGCTTGTGACATTTCACAAAAAATTTTGGAAAATAGCGCGGCAGTGAAAGGCAAATAGCGCGGCATTGCGCGGCAAGAGGGGTCTATTACGCGAAAATTACGCGATTTCTCTTTTATCTTATTTTACATCGTCACATATAATTATACGACATTTTATACAGTGTATGGAGCTCCAAATGTCGGTAAACTGTTGCTTTCCTCAAATGATCCACAAAAACATTGCAAGCGGAACAAAACAACAGGCCATCCTCGACATGAAAAGTCCCTTCTGTATATTTTCTTGCCCTGTTTTGCGGCACTGATTTTTGTTTGGCAAATGATGTCGCTCTTTAGAAGGAATTTTGGCAGTCTTAACCACAAACTAATCCATCAGGATAAGTCATTTTTTTCATACAAACATAACAGAACTACATTTTCCCCAACAGCCAAAAATCTCGACTTAATTACCTTGTGAATGTGTGAATTTGGAAAAAATACTTCCAGCATATGAGCAGGTGAAACCTATTATATTTTTCATAAAAAAATGGCCTACATTTATCAAGGACTACAATTGGCCAGTTTTCATGAGCCAATTGCCAATTGCTTTAGATTTAAAAGCAGTACC
>JAOBAY020066788.1:0-12202 GCA_025331085.2 Zoanthus sociatus
AAATGAGTACCAGCGTTTGCTGGGAGCTAACCTGCGATGGATTAGTGTCCCGTCCAGGGGGAGTCAAAGACTCTCATGCACTTTTAAAACACTACAGAAATTAGAGATACGAGCTGGCTACATGGGATAGGGATAAATTTCTCCTACCGTTTTTTTTTTCTTTTCACAGCTGCAAAGCGAATGAAAAGGCCTGCTGGTGTTAAAGGTCCGTACAAAATAGTTGATCCAAGAATGAAGAAAGATTTGCGTGCAAAACAGGCGAAGGACAAGACGAAGGGCAGAGGAAAAAAGACCAAAAAAGGCAAAAGATAGTACATGACATCAAAAAAATGCTGCAATGCGAAATCCTATCTCGATTTGAGACAAACCGAATATATGAGAGACAATACATCACACATCCTAATGCGAATCGCTTGATGATACTGGCAGTGGAGTTTGGAATAGACCATTTCACAGTTCCTGAAAGGTAACCAAGCCTCCACATGAAACCGAGGCGAAGGTTGACCTGGCACAGTTAGAGAAGTGGAAATAATTATCATAAGAAAGAAACATATTAGCATGTCTATTATTTCCACTTCTCTAACTAAACCTTCGCTTCAGTTTCATGTAGAAGCTTGGTTATCTTTTAGGAACTGTGAAATGGTCTGTTGTCATTCAAACTTTATCCAAGGAAATTTTTCTTCTTTGTATATAACTGTGCCAAAATCAATTAAACAATATACTCTGTGCGTTCATCGTAGTCAATGAAAGATAACCTCTGAAAATGTGGTTCAGTTAGATTAGCAGCAGGGTTCTTGTTAAGAGACGGTAACAGGTTATTTTTACCGGCTGTTCAAGTAAATGTTACCGGCTGTTTCACTGAAATATTTATCGAAATTATCCAGCGATGTTCGTCTGTACATGTTCAAAGGTGAAATCCCAAAGTTAATTGCTATTTATGGTGTTTTACCTTCTATGCGAAAATTTAGAATGAACCCTGGATTAGGAAATGGCCTTTGCAATTAAGTTATTTCAACAGGAATCATGACATGTCAACCTTACAAACTTCCATAGTAACGTTATTTTGATTGACAGTTTCAGCGGAGCGTGTAAGCAGCAAGTTTTATTTGATGCAATCTTACGATACTCTGCTTGAAAAAATGGAACTTATATTAATACCTTGTAATTGACTGGTGTAAAAAATTGCAGAAGTGGTGGAATTGTTGCATCAGACGATATCCAGTTTTGTGAATCGAGCGAATTGCTCGCGTTTGTTGCTGCACAGGTCAAACTGCTAATAAATACAAATTTTGCGGCGGGATTCGCAAGGTTATTATCAAGATTGACATTTTCACTCTTCTTTCGGGAAATACTAAAACCGTTTACAAAGTTGCTAAGATAGTGCTTGGAAGTTCGCTGGGTACAAACAGTGAAACATCACAGTACATAAACTGTTGGCGCAAGTTTTCCCTATTAAGGAAAGATATTTTAAAGAGACGTAAATTTTCTGCTGTAACATTGTTTCTAAGAGTTTTTTTGTGTTAATAAAAGCATAAAAGTCTGTCGGGTAAACATTACGTTTTTGTTGTCGACATTGGTTTCCAATGTATTTTAAAATGGTTTATTCAGATCAGTGTCTAAATAGTGTCACATATATTCTTGTAGTGATCAAGCGCCCAAATTTGTTCAAACAGTGCAAGCTAGAATCTGTTTACATTTGATCAGTTTGGGAGGATTCATTATTTATCGGGATGACCGGATCGTATAAAAAAGCGACAGGGTCTTGTATTAATTTTTGCTAAAAAATGCCGGGTTTTGAAAAACGTTTGCGGTAAAATGACAAAAATAGATAGGAGATTAAAAGTCAGTGTTTAGATATTACGTTGGTTTTGTGTGCTGCTCACTAAAATTTTGAAAACTGACCATTTGAAAGTGATGCATTAAATACTTCGAATACTTCAAACAATGTCATTTACATCAAACGCTGACAGAACGCGGTTATATCTCATTTTTACTGTATTTGCATTTCAGACAAGGTCTTGATATTTTTTTAGGAATCTTGGTTTAATAAAAATTAAAGCGGCAATTTCTTTTCTAAATAGGGACTGACGGCTCTTAAAAAGTACTGTACAGTTTGTCCAAGGAAAAAAAATATTAGTTTAAAAATTACAGGCCAAATTTTTCTCAGTACGGATGGAATGAAGAAAATGGGTAGAAAATTTATTTTAAAACTTACTAATCCACTAAGAAGTAAAACCCGATACCAACGTTCACACAGTACCCAATATAGTAGCTTCAAGTTGGCCACTAGCACGTTTGTGCTATCTATAATCGAGTTCATCTTTATAGCCACAGTGCCCAATAGAAAGCTTCAAGTTAGCTACTAGCACGTTTGTGCTATCTGTACTTGAGTTCATCTTTATAGCCATAGTGCCCAATATAGTGGCTTCAAGTTAGCTACTAGCACGTTTGTGCTATCTATACTTAACATTCATCTTTATAGCCATAGTGCCCAATATAGTGGCTTTAAGTTAGCTACTAGCGCGTTTGTGCCGTTTATACTTGAGTTCATCACTTTTATAGCCACATCCCACAAGCATCGCGCTTTTACCAATACAATACAGATGTAATTACCCCATTTTGATATGTAATCACAGTATTCTACTTTGTGTCATGTTGCGGTTCGTGCTCCATATTGGGCTAACTCACAGAAATGACTGAGTTGGTAATTTGAATTTGAAATAATGAAAATTTTGTAACCATAAAAGGAAAATGATTTTTGGCAAAATAGAAAAATTTTTGGATCCAATAGAGCGTTTTCACCAGACATAGTCGCAGCCATGTTGGTGTATACTCGAAAACAAAATAATTTCAAAGTCCGTGGCTGGTATGAAGTGAGGTTTCGTCTCGGCCAAGAGCCCCGACTTTGAGCGCAATGCTCATCGAGTTTGCTGAATTTCGAAAGTATCTAACGAGTCTCTTGGACGAGACGAGACGAAACGTCACGTTACACCAGGGCACGGAATTTGAACTTTTCACAAGTACAGTTTGTTTCTTTTATTTCGGGAATTAACATGGCCACCACGCCTATTGTCTTATGTATCTCTTGGAATTATGGAAGACGCTCACAAAAAGATTCTTAAAATTTTAATAATACAAGAGTTTATGTACAACGCAACCTAAATGGAACACGAGATCTCGAGTTTGCATTGAGATTTGCTTCCCAGTTGAAAAATCAGTCGATAATTCCTCGGATCTTTTACTGTTCGTTTGAACACCTAAAGGCTGATTTAGACGGTGCGATTTTCGATTACAACTATCGTAAACAATACGCTCGCGCCATCCTACAACTGAAGCCGTAGAATGTAAATCAAGCCTATAACACGTCTACGATAGACGCGTGCAACACGAAAAAAGTGGTAGGATTTTGAAACATGTTTTAAAATGCCACGACAATCGTAGATGTCTTAGCCAAATAAGATGACGATGACGTTGCAAGGTACGAAACGTACCTTGTGGGCTAGTCAGCGTAATTTTTGTACTAATGGCGGATGTCAACAGAAGGAATTGTGGCCTCTGAAAATTTTACACTCTTTTTTTTATTATTAAGAACCATTAAATTTAACTCAGGCGCAATATGTGATGTCAGCGGTTGTCTATGACGTAGGTTACGATATTAGGATGATTAAAAGGTAGAAAAAACATGGTTATTGTCCGTCTTTTGGCTGGTATTAAAGGAAAAAACTTCGCAAGACCTAGATTGTCCAAAAAATATCAAAATTTCAAAGCGGACTGCCATATTAATGCTCTGAATATCGTAACCTACGTCATACCACACCGCTGACAAGCTCATTTGCGACCACGGTACATCAACCCTCTTCTTGAGTTTTCTTCTTTTCTATATTAAACTTCTCAATATTATTCGACTAATTTGAAAAAGAAAACTTTACAGAGTTAATCTACTACACAAATAGATTCAAATAAAAATAGGTTAGTTTTAGCATTCAGTTCTCCTTTAACCAAGTGTTGGAAAATCGGGCACAACTATAGAATACCCCGCACAACTGTCGGTAATGATATGGTGATTTATTAAAAACAAATGCGCTGAATTATACTAGCGGCTGTGGCGGGATATTCCATAGTTATTCCGAAAATCGGCGATTTCCCATGAAGAGCCGTCAAATCAGTTCCAGTCAATTCTAAAAGACTTCTTATGGCCCTAAAGCGAGACAAAAAAAAGTTAATGTAAACAAGCTTTTATTTTTCAAGTTCGCTCAATATAGAAGGATTATGAGCTCGAAAGCGCTATTTATCCCATAGTAATATACCAATACACTCTTTTTTTTAAGAACCAGTAAAATTTAGCTCAGGCTCAATGTTCTTATTTTTTTTGCCATTTCAGGCTCAAAATGTTCTTATTTTGTTCTTAAAGTGATGGACAAGGACTTTTTACTGTTCATTTTTAATATCGAATCTGTTACTGTTTACATATGAAAAAGGTGATATCGAAGTTGAGTGATGTATATATCTGAAAGAATGTACAGTGAAGACCCTGAATTTTGAAAAAAGAATTATTGGCATTACACTGTCGTCGCGGTCTCATGCCGGCTTGTTTGTTGCTGTGCACGTTCCTTTTATTTATTATTCATTCCTTATTTTTTAAAATTTTTATTTATTTTATATTTTTTTATTAAAAAATTATTTCAGCCTCAGATTGTTCTTATTTTTCGAGCGATTTCAGCCTCAATGTTCTTATTAAGTTTGTTCTTAATAAAAAAAAAAGAGTGTAGTCCGTACAAATCAATACATATTGTAAAGCTAATTCAATAAAGGAACTAACACCAAGCTTGAGCTGCCTGTGGTTGGACAAAATTACACATAAGTATAAAATAGTGAAAGTTCTGCCATTTTATAATGCTTCACATGCTACTGCTTATTGGCTTGGTAGATTAAATTGATAGGTTATCAATACACCAAAGTATGAACCAGCCTTTACGGTCTACTTCAGTACAAAATTCAATATAGCTACTAGCATGCACGCATATGATAACTATAATTGATTTATAAAAAAATAAGTATAATATGAGAATTAATTCCATCGTCAAAACTGATTTAGATTGTGAACTAAATTTCCTTAGATAATTATGCCAAAAAAAGTTGCAACAACTGACCTTAATTACAACATGGAAACAAATGTTAAGACGTGAATATGATTAAACAGTATGATATTTTTTGTTTATATTTATGAGAAATCTTAATAAATAAAAATAAATAAATAAATAAATAAAAAAGATAAAAGAAATAACTTGCTTATAAATAGATTTGAGTCCTTTTGGTTTCCAAGCTTGCTCACCAAATTTGGAAGTTATCTCTATATTTGGATAAAAGCAAGATGGCGTCCTAATGCCATGCCCAAATAAGGAGCAGGGCAGAAGCACCGAGAGTATAAAAACTGCGAGCAGCGAAGAGATCAACATGAGTTACCAGCTTTACAGAAACACGACATTGGGAAATAGTCTTCAGGAAAGCCTCGACGAACTTATCCAGGTGATTAAATGTCAAGTTAATTGTTCGTTAGTTTTAGGTTGAAAATTTTGTTGTTCAATCTTATTTAGGTATTTTAGAGACAGTTGAAGGACTGTAAGCCTGGAGTTCTTTGTCTTGATATATCTTTGAGGGGCAAAGTAACAGAGAAAAATAAAAACGGAAATAATTCCCATTTACTGTTACGAGTTGTTGCACTACAAAAGGATGTGATTCGATATATTGATATACTTAATAAAACAGGGAGAAATATTTTGAAGTTTTCAGCAAACGCTGTGTTTTATCATCGGCGTCTTTGATCGTCGCCAGTCGTGGTTGTAGTTTTCGATTTATTGAAAACCTAAATGCTAATTGTTAACTTATAGCAATCAGTTTTACGGTTTCATAACAAAACTTCACGGATTTCGGCAGTTTAGCAGGCAAACCAACTCTTAGTGCTAAATTCTTCCTATTAATTCATCGGAAGACATTGTTGTTTGCGAAATTTCTTCCTTCGTTTGTTTCTACACGACGATTTTTTGAACTCGAAGCCAGTTCGTTCCATTACCATAGTTTGTTTTCTCTGAAAGCTTTTTTAAAGACATACCTTTAATTTTCTAGATGTCACTGTTTTTGTCGCATATACTGTGGTTTTTTTTTCGTTGTTTTAAAGAAATTTCACATCAGTTAAATCAATTGTGGCATTGTAATCGCATATATGAGTTAGATCGAGTGAGTTTGGGAATTGGAAAATGTAATTTTAAAATAGAAAATGCAGTAGCCATTGTTCTTCATAAAGTACCCCTTTCATTTTGGTTTATAATAAATCTTAAGCACTTATCTTTTTTTCAGAATTGAGTATAATTTATTTGCAAAATACTGTAAAAACAAAAATATTAAAGAATGTGAATTTTGCCAGCATTCTACAAGTTATGGCTATTCAGATATGTATTTCAATATTATTTAAAGTATATTTAATTTAGTACTTAAGGTGGTTGACTACAGTTTTATGCAAAGGCACTTATTACAACAATTCAGATATGTGTTTCTGATGAGGCCAGCAAACATTTTAAAATAAAAAGTAATGTTATAATGTTATCAAAATTGAACCCAAATTCTAACATCTGCCTTGTTTTTCAAACCAATAATAACCAAATTTATTGTTTACAAAATTGAACCCAGTACATGCTGTAATTACTTCATGTGTTTCTTTTGGAATTCCAAACTAGCTTAAAGCATGTACACCTAGTGAAGTTAGCAATAAACTTGATAATGAATATTTTCATTCATCCAGTTGACTCTATAAGT
Source organism: Zoanthus sociatus (assembly GCA_025331085.2). Classification (NCBI taxonomy): domain Eukaryota; kingdom Metazoa; phylum Cnidaria; class Anthozoa; order Zoantharia; family Zoanthidae; genus Zoanthus; species Zoanthus sociatus. The sequence continues at coordinate 6,811 of JAOBAY020066788.1, forward strand.
AAAAAAAAAAAATAAATCTCTAACTGAAACTGAGACGATCAACGTATCGGCAGAATCCTGAAGAAGGCCGTGTGATACAGCCGAAACATCGATTGTCTCAGTTTCAGTTAGAGATTTATTTTTTTTTTTACTTAGCAATAAACTATTTATAACAATTAGACCTCGAAGGCAAGTGGACTACAAGTCCATGGGCAATTCAAACTCATAGTCCTTGACTTAATCGGTCAAAAAAGGATGTACAAATTAAGTTAATGATGAAATCCTCTGACATTATTGCAAAATGGGGATTATTACTGTTTTAATATGCCATCTTTTCTCTACTAGTAGGCTATCCCAAATAGTCCTCTAGTGGAGTAGCCAATCAGAATGTAGGATGCATGTTAGACTAAAGTTTATACTAAAGTTTTCTATTACTTGGGGTTCTTTAGAACGTATGAGATATAAAATGATCTGTTTTTGTCTTCATGCAGTCACAAATCACAGTTTCTAAAGTGTCTCTGTGAGGTTTATAGAAGTCCATGTGTGAATGTACCTTGTGAAAACAAAATTAATGAATTGGCTATTAGTTACAGTATATTGTAGGATCGTTGCCAAATCTTAGTGCTCAGGAGTACAATGGAATACACATTTTTTAGAATACTTGATGTATAAAGACACACCATGCTTGCATTCCTTAGACCCACACTTATCAATTATTCTACTCGAGCTTGTGAAAAGACAGTAATTAATTAATAATTTTAGCAGTCTTTTCTCTTGTGTTGTTCATTGTTCATTCAATGACTGTCACATGCCATGGTTTAAAGATGTTACATTGTATGACAATCTAGGGAGAACCCTGAAGATACCGCATGCATAGTTGCCCTCCTTTTTACACCAGGCCATCTTTGACTTTGAGGCCATAGAGCCTCATGTTGTCATACTCAGAGCCCAGGTTTTGTGAGGTCTGTCCCTTTTTACACTATCATCCACTCGGAAGCTATATTCAGTATGTGTCTTGTTACCATTAATATTTTTTGTTAGCTTTTTAGTCATAGAACCTTCTTGGTAATTTCCATTTCTATATAAATTATAAAATATGAGTTCTTCTAATATCTGGTACATTTTGTGTGTTTCAGTCCCAACAGATCAGTCCACAGATTGCACTGCAAGTTCTTCTTCAGTTTGACAAAGCTGTCAACCACGCACTTTCAAACAAGGTCAAAACTAGGATACAGTTTAAGGTACTGGACACTAGAGCTGATGGTTGTTCTTTTTAAAACAAAAAACGTTCATCTCTTTGGCACAAGTTATACCAAACATCTGAATTAATAATTTTGTCACAAGTAATTGATATGGTATATTGACTCTAATTTATTAGGCATTTTGTCCCCTTGTAATCAGCTAAACCGTACAAAATATTAAGTGGCAGCCATGCAAATTTTCATTCTAAAAAATCAATGCAAAATAATTTGTCCAGTGCTGTCTAAAAGGTGATATCGTGTACTGGATGGCCAGAGGCTTTATAAAAAGATACCGTACTAGAATGCCTTGCTATAAATCATTGCCCCTTTTAGATGAGAAACTTTGTTAGGATGAATGTCTCTATGGTGGGATAACCTTTGTTTAACAATGCTAACATCACTGAAAATTTCATGTGAAATATTTTTCTGATCTGAAAATATCTGGTCTTGCAAAGCAACTAAAAAAATATTTTGCTGGCTCTATAGTTGACTAGTTAACCAATCAATCCAATTTTGATCGGGGTTTATCCCCATAACGGCGGTGGCCAGATTTATAGTACTCTACTTTGACAGCAATCTCGCCCTTTCTCAAGGATTTTTTTTAATGTGTCTTGTAAACTTGGCGTAAGACTAGCAAAATTAAATCATTGGTGGTTTTGATCAGTTTCTAATGTGTAGAAGTTTAGAAAGTTAGAATGAATAATATCAACCACTTGTTTTAAACTCTAAAATATATTTATATTTGCCAGGACTGCAAAAATTCGTATTCATTAACAAAATGTTTGAAGCAAAAACCAACCTATATATGAAGGAAAACTTACAGTTAGAAAATTATGTTTAAAATCTGATTCCAGGGCTCAACACTAACTTTTTAACTTGCTAGTCTAATGGCTAGTGTCAACTTTGATGCTAACTAGCCAAACATTTTCTTTTACTAGCCATTCGCTAAAATTCTGAGATGTCTTCCTTGATAAAAACTGGAACTTGAATTTTGTTTACTAGCGAAAGTGGCTGGTGGAAATAGAAGATCTACTAGCCAAAACTGAATTTCTACTAGTCTTTGGCTAGTTGGCTACCGTTAGTGTCGAGCCCTGTGATTCTCCATTGAAGTAAAAATTATTTAAAATAAGGCACTAAAAATACAACTATCTTTTAAGTGAAAACAAACGTTTTCGTTCTACGTGAGCACCTTCAGGTTTGTCTGGCATGTCTTATATGCCAGCACTGCTTGGACAATAAGCATTGTTTAAGTGATGCCCTTGTGAAATAAAATAAAATGGAAGGAATGTACTTGCTTGTTCAAATTAGGTGTAAGTTTTGCAATAAAGATAACTTCGAGTGTTCTTCTAAAAATCCATGAACTGGCTAACGCCAAAATCTTCCACTGAAAAGTGTGGCCAGGATTGGCTGCAGAGATATGGGCAGGCTCTGAAAGCTTTTCTGTGTCCTCGTGTTCTTCCTGTCTGATGGAAAAGTTCCGGGCAGATTCCCCGAAGTATGTGGAATTGCAGGACATGCAAATGCCATAAGTATTGTTTATTATTTAGAATCAGCTTCCATTCTCAGACGGTGTGAGTTTGACCAGACGTGTTGAGACGAGAAGATGGGAAATTTCTCCCCTGGGAGTATTTGCCCTTGACCTTACCCTGAAGAAGACTGTGGATACTGTCAAAACGTTGGTGTGCAACAAAATTTTATTTACTTTTATGAATCCACCTGGTTACAGGAAAACATTTAACAAAAAGGAATATGATTTGGCTTGACTTGGCTTGATTCTTTTTTAGGTTGGTGGTATGGTACTCTATCTTACTGTAGTTTTAATGTTTTTATTAAATATTAAATATTTTTTGAGAAAAAAGTTCATTTCTCTTAATAAAACATTGCCATTCATCATGATACTACTAAATAATAATTATCAATTAGACCTCGAGGACGAATAGATTACCAGTCAATAGCCCATGAGGCCATAGGGCAAATGTGCTATTCAAACTCTTAGTCCATGAGGCTGAGAGGTCTAATTGTTTTAGTACAGTATAAACCGGCTAACCAGTCAAAAAAGGATGTACAAATTAAAATATTGATGAAGTCCTCTGATAGTATAGCAAAACGGGGCTCATTACTATTTTGATTCGCCTTTTTTTCTCTGCTGGTAGGCTATCACAAATAGACGTCTAGTAGAGTAGCCAATCAGAATGCAGGATGCATGCTACACCATTAGTAGGTTTATACTAACACTGTTTATGTTTACGTTATGGAAGAGATGGCAGATACACTAACAGAAATTAGTGGGGGTGACTCATATCACATGTACTGACTCCTGGAGAGGGAAACTGGGGTTGTTAAATGAAAATGATGGTGATGATGTTGAGATGAATTTGTATATCATTTTGTCTTGTTGACCTCATCACCTGGTCACAGTTAATCCTACTGATAAACTGCTATATAAGGTATATCGTCCTTAAGTCATTGCCCTTTTCATAATTAAGTCTAGTTGCAGAGTTTGGATTAAGACTAATATGTTGATCACTCTTTTCATTTCAGGGTGCTCTGAATACGTATCGGTTTTGTGACAATGTCTGGACATTTGTCCTCAACAATGTTGAGTTTAGAGAAGTGGCTGAAATGATGAAAGTACCGAAAGTGAAGGTTGTTGCTTGTGACGGCAAAGGTGATGCATCAGCTCCTAGTAAAGTTAAAAGCTAAAGTCATTGAGTCATCGGAGCACAACCTCACTCAAGTGTGTAAATCATATTTTTTCTGGAGAACAAACTGTTTTGCCAGCAATCCTACACAGAAAAGACAGTGGTAAATTTGACTGTTGCTGAAAGAACTTGCCGAAACTACAGTTTGTTGATCCTAAGAAGCGAAAACTACTAAATATTTAAATTACTATAAAGTTAGATACAAATGTACTATTCTTTAAACATTCACTTCATTTTTTTTGCATTAGTTATTTTTTTAATTGTCTTAGAATAACAGATTAACTGTACAACCATTGTTTCTGAAGAGATGAAAACAAAAATTTCATTTTCTCTGAATAAAACATTGACATTCATCATACTGTTTAATAATAACATTTATTTGGTGAAGTTGTTTTTGTACTCGCACAATTTAAATTTCATTACTACATGAGCTTTTAATTAATTAACAGTCAGTACCATTATAAGCACGAAGACAACAACATTCTTACATAAAGTTTGACTAAAATATTTAAGGCAAACCAGAAGCTTGTTGAACTATTAATTTTCTCATCGGTGCTTGTTCATTCCATTTCTGATTTGCACACAGCTTTTTATATTGATCCAGAAGCCATTATTAAATGTATCTGTAAAACAAAATATTAAATATATTTCCATTGTTAGTGTACTGTAAAAATTCACTAATTATGGCACGGTTATCTGTACAACAGGAAATTAAAGGCAATGCCAGAGAAATTTCAGCAGTAATGGTTGCGTAAACACTAAATATATGAATGGGACTTTTGATAAAAAAAAGTATTTGTGTATGGTTGATTAACAATACAAAAACAATACAAAATTTGTCTAATTCTCTTTTCCATGCAATCACAAAATTTTGCAAAACAAGTTCCTTAGAAAGACAAGACACTAATGTGTTAAAAAGGGTATAGAAATATCCACTGGCTAAATTAACATGTCATGTGTTAAAAAAACTTAGTCCATTTAGTACATGTTCATGTACTGTAAGTTGAATAATTTTCAGCTATTTTGGAGGAGGGCGTCAGGAACCTCGAAATATCGCAATACCGTGTCATAGAAAGGTACTGTAATTACCGTGATACCATGCATGAAAATCGTCAATACCTTGACAACCGAAAATCAATTCTTACTTTTGGTCTACGGTTTAACGTCCTTATCCGAGAAGACGTGAAAGTCTAACCATTTGCAGATGTTAGAGCAAAGGCAGCACTTTTTCCTCTATTATTTTAAGACCCTGAGTGCTGGTCCGGCCGGGAATCGAACCCGAGTCTCGCGCACGATAGACTGGCACCTTACCAACTAGGCTAACCAGACGGCGGTGATTCATCAGTTATTTTCGTATAGCATAACTTCTATTAACAAAAGCTATTTATTTCAAGAGATGACATGAAAGTATATTAAATGCGTTCGGTGTGTATATATAGAATGAAAGAAGAGAAAACAATTTTTAAGCCC
>JAOBAY020066799.1:0-21605 GCA_025331085.2 Zoanthus sociatus
ATGGACTACTCAAACTCGTAGTCCATGAGGCCGAGAGGTCTAATTGTTTTAGTATAAATCTACTAATTGGTCAAAAAAGGATGTACAAATTAAATTATCGATGAAATCCTCTGATATTATAGCAAACGGGCTCATTACTAATTAGATCCGCCATCTTTTCTCTACTAGTAGGCTATCACAAATAGACCTCTAGTAGAGTAGCCAATCGGAATGCTGGATGCGTGTTAGACCGTTAGTAGGTTTATACTAATGTAATTTATTATATAAAGTTCTTCCGAACTGTGTTGTATGCAGTGATACAGGCCCGAGGCTAAAAAAATTTTACCATCCCATATCCAACGCGCGCTCTTGGAATAATTGTTAAATGTTGATGATGTAAACGAGAAGATGGTGAAGAGGAAGAAAGTGATGATAAGAGTAATATTTATGATGTATATTAGTAATGATGGAAATGTTGATTTTGATGATGGCTTTGATATTTGCCCAATTAGGTTGTTTGGATGTGAGATCAATTTTGATTGATTAAAACTTTTAATAATAACCTTGTGGTGATATTTCTTGTTTTGGTGGGAGGTGTTGATTTATAGGCCGTGATCCGTTTTTTATAAAAATGTATTAATGGCATTTTCAGAACCATCGCTACCTGCCATTGATCTCGCTTTTGTGATTGGAGCCTCAAGTTCAAATGCAGATAGAGTATTCGACTTGATGAAAGGGATTGTCAACTCCATTATCAGTACTTACGGCAGCAGTCGGATCCGGTACAGCCTTATCACATTTAGCACGACCACTACAAAGCAAATAGACTTTCTTGATAACACAAATAGCGTGAATGCTCTAAAAGCATTGGTTCAAAACATGCCTAGAAGACCAGGTGATCTTATCTTAGACAAAGCCTTAACAGAAGCAAAGAAACTTTTTAGTAGCGAGGGTGCAAGAGCCAACGCGCGAAAAGTTGTCGTTGTCATCATGGATAAGAAGTCTTCAGGTGTTAAAGGAGACACGCGCGCTGCAGCTAGGTCCCTCGAAGATGCTGGGATACGCGTTATTCCAGTCGCCCTTGGGCCCGAAGTCAACGTAGTTGAAATTCGTGTATTGACCCCAAACAGAGGCAACATAATGTCTGCTAGACTTAACGAGGATGCAATGAACGTAGCAAGAAATATCATGGTTAAAGTTTTAAAAGGTGTGTAGTTAAAACCATTGCTCCAGATCTGAATAAGAAATATTTGTTGTGAGACACAGACCATTTTTGTGACGTATCTAGATTTATCAAATTACTTCTGATTCTGTTACAAAAAAGGAATTAATTGTTGGATGTTGTATTATCTTAATTGTATGTATATTGTATTTTGAAGTATTGTGTGGAAAAGTATTATATTTATATTGATTGATATTTCAGATATTAACTTTATTTGTTTGTTTTAAGATACTCCATTTCCCAGAATCCGATCCAAGGACATTGTATTCGCTATTAGTGCCACGGCTGCGAACGCCCGCGATACGTACAAACGTATGCTGGATACCGTAGCGAAAATCATTGAGGAGTATGGAACAGAAAAACTCCAGTACGGAATTATCATATATGGAAGAAATGCTGTTGTGAGAAGAAAACTTGGAGATTCTTTTTCTGATGATAAAGCTTTAAAGCTGTTCATTCGAGATTCACCTCGTGAGACAGGCGGATCTGTATTGGAAAAAGCTTTTGTTCAAGCAAAAGATTTGTTTATGTTATCTAATGGAGCTCGGGAGGATGCAGATAAGATCTTTGTTGTTATTACTGATAATAAGTCAAGTGGTAGCAGTCTTGTTGCTAAACAAATCGCAACACAACTGCAAAAGTCAGGCGTTAGAATTATTTTGGTGCTACTTGGTAACCAGGCTGACCCAATGAATGTAATGATTACAAACTTGAAAGATGACGTTATTACTGAGCGAAGTGATCAACGGTCTTCTGTTATAGCGAATAAAATTATGGAACGGGTAAAAGGTAAATTCTTAAAGTGGTAATATAAATGTTAATCAATACTGTCTTTAACCAGGAACCCATAAGTAGGAGCGAGCAACTTCCGTGTTCTAGTGTCACGGCGTTTTCACGTCCGACTTATTTTTAGTTCAGTTCTCTCGAATTGAGACCAATCACATGCGCCCATACTTAATCAATGACGTCACTGTAAGCTTGTATGAATTGTCTGATTCCTCCGGGACCGGAACTTCAATTGAAATTTCCCGCGAATAGCGATCTAAAAATAAACCATCCCGTGAAAACGCCGTGACACAGGTATAAAATGGGAGTTGCTTGCTCCTACTTATGGGTTCCTGTTTTAACTTGGTTGCTTGGGCGGGCCAGGTGGGCGTGAGTAGTACGGGCCTGGTGAGCGTGAGTAGTAAGATCTCTGTCTTCCCTACACAAGGTCTTCCCTTCCCTTCGATTCCAGGCTTTGCCGAAATTTAAATATTGGTGAAACTCTTATTTCAACCAAAGCTAACTCAGCTTTTTCTCCTTACGGGGAAGGGAAATGAGTACCAGCATCTGCGATAGATTAGTGTCCCATCCAGGAAAAGGTAATGAGTCTCATCTGCCTAACACTACAAAAAGTGGAGATAAGCGCTGACTCCATTAGCCTTTTGGCTTGAAAAGAATTTAGCTTTGTTAACTTCACTGCTCTGTCAAACATATTTGGAGGTGTGCCATATTCTGCTAACCGTTGGAACGAGAATAGAGTTTAACTTTTTTAATTTAATGTTTACTGTCATTTTAAGAATAAAACCTTTTATACTAAGTTATGTCATACCTTGGGAACCTCAGTTTTTAAGCTGTGCCAGGTTAGCTACTAGCGCGTATTCGCTCTCTATACTTCAGTTAAATAATATAGGTGATATACAGTATTGTTGGTATGAAAACCATAAGTGATATAAAAACCACGTACGTGTTATTTATTAATAGGTATATATTTCAATTTAAGTTGAAATACCATAAATGGAGTGCTGCGTCGAAACAGTTTTTTAAAAAGATAAGTTATACACCGTAGTGGAAATGATTTTTTTACTGACGTTTCGGACTGGAGTCCTTCGTCGGAGTGAATGCATGAGTTGAAATACCGTTGTTCTTAGCCAATATAAGATTGAAGATTGCAGAACGGTTTCTGGGATATTTAATATATTTAATATACTTTCATGCGGTTTCTGGGATAGTAGCGTTAAAAGAAAGTTGTGAATAGGAATATAACTGGAAGAAAAGGATAGTTGAGAATGACCATTTGAGAATGACCATTCTTAAAAAACCTAATTCGGAAAAATTTAAGTTTAAAATTTGAAAAAAAGGAAGGCAAAGAATAAGAGACTTTTACCAAAAGAATGCAACAGAAATGCAAAGTTAAAACTTTGTCTTAACAGTCTTGTGAAACAATTCCTGTGTACTGAACTTTATTATGCTTTTGTAAATATTGAATTGCAAGTTATAAGTTACAAATTTAGAATTAAAAAAAAGTTCTCCATTTGTTCTGCAGCGCCTGTCAAAATACGCAAGTTAGATGTGATGTTTGCCGTAAGCGCCACTGGCTTGGATGCTGATCGAACTTTCCAGTTGATGAAAGAGACGCTGAAATCTATAATTGACACTAACAACGTGAACAGCATTCACTACAGTTTAATTGTCTTTGGAACAACTGCTTCAACAGTGTTTGATATCGGAAACAGCTTCACCAACATCAAGCTTAAGGAGCTGATAGACAACTCAACAAGACAAGGGGATACTCCGTCTTTTGAAAAAGCTTTTGAAGAAGCGTTGAGGCAATTCAAAGGTTCAGGTACAAGAAGGGATGCTGAAAAGGTTCTTGTTGTTATAGTGGATAACAAATCAAGAATGAGTCTGGGTGAAGTAAGCTCTTTGGTTAAGCAGCTTGAAAACATTGGTATAGAAGTGATTCCTGTTGCTATTGGAAAGCTGCTGGACCTCACTGAGCTTCGTGTTTTAGGCTCAAAAGAACAAATTCTCATTGAAGCAGCGACGGATGCGAATCCTTTGCTACTTGGGAAGAAAATATTACAAGAAATTGTTGCTGGTAAGATTTTTAATCATGGTTAAGATAGAAAATTGTGGCCTTGCTTAGGTTATCAGGAAGGTTAAGAAAAAACTTTTAAGGCGACTCTCTACCCTAAATTTCGGTGGATAGTGAAGAAGTTGAAAGAAATATTTTAGTTAGAAGAATTTTGGGGATTAACTTTCGTTAGGGGTCAGTTTGGCGGTTTTCTATCAAATATTAACTCCACAATTAATTTTCAAGCTTTACTAACATTCCCCCAAACTCAAATTTCTCTTAAAAAAAACTACATTTACAAACCTACCTCCCCCCTCAAATCTCATCCAAAAAATCTCAAAATATTCAAGAGGCTTCCTTTTTTTTCAGTTTGTGATGTGATCATGAATCGAATTTTTCACATCTCAAAATAATGACGGAGATATTATAAAAAAATATCACTAAAAGTAGCGAAAAAATGGTCTGAAGGTAGGGAGTGGCCTTAAGTTCTGTGCCGTGTTTTTGTCTCTATTGCGCATGTTTTTGACTTGTTTTTTTTTCAATCCATTGATCTGGCCTTTTGCGTTAATTTGATTTTTAAGTTAACGTGTTTAAATGTAATTTATGGTTTAAAATTATATGAAATAAACATTGGAATATTCCTTTAAAAATGAATTGAAAATGTCGTTTTTTTTGATTCTCGAAACGTTTATTTTTATTGTTTCATACCTGACAGGAATTTCTGGATTGTGATCTGGCTTAGTAGCCGGGAAAGTTAGGAATTAACTTTTTGAATATTTAATTTCATATTAAATCTTTCTTTGATGTTTTTACTTGTGGTTATGATCATAAACTGTTTCATTTTTTTGCAAAATGCGAAAACTCAATCTCATTTGTCATTTACTTCATTTTGTTTTATTTTCTTCTGATCAAGATTGCTTGCTTTCTAGTGCATCCCAGTGCTATCAAGGTGCAACAAACAGACATTGTATTTGCTTTAAGCGCAACTTCACCCAATGCGTCAACGGCATTCAGAAAAATGAAGAACACCATAAAATCGTTGGCGTTTTCTCCTGGAGGACACAAATTACTTTTCAGCGTGGTTATTTTTGGCACTGCTCCAAGCGTCAGACTTAAATTCAGTGACAAATTTGTATCACGAGAACACTTTGAAAGAGTCATCGACGCCATTCCTCGACCTTCAAATGGCGCAGATTTAGTTAGGGCTTTAAACGAAGCCGCAAGGTTGTTTCATTTGCCTGGAGCTCGTCCGAAAGCAAAGAAAGTTGTGGTTGTTATGATTGACAATAAAAGCAGCATCAACATGGTTGACATTAAAAAAGCCGTCGCGTCATTGAAAGCTAAGGGGATAGTTATCGTTGCTGTTGCTATTGGAAACACCGCTGATATTCAAGAGCTAGCATTGGTTACACCAGAAATCGATGACGTCGTAAACTCGTCAATAGACGAATTGCCAGAAGTTCTGGGAGAAAGAGTCTTGAAGAAAGCAATGGAAGGTAGCAAGGGTTTTTAATATTTTTTTATTATTACAAAACTTTTTTTTAAAAAAAAAATAGTGTGATTTAATTTTTATATAGTTTTTGGTAGTTATGTTGTGGTTCAAATATTTTCAATTTGGCAGGCTTTTTTCAACCAGATTAAATTGTTTATTTATATTTAATGTAAACCAGTTAAAGGTTTAATTTTTCTAGATCGACTTTTTTTTATCAGCTGTTTGAAGAAAAACTTTCATCTTATTTTGGGGGTGTAGCAGATAAATTGGGAAATTCCTTCTTAATATTCTACCCACCCCACCCTCCTACAAATCTATTCCCCCTGTTCTTACTGTCATACATTTCGTTACAATTGAACTACTGACTTCTGGATCTGTTTGGATTTGTATTCCTACTTCATCTCCACTTGACCACACAAGCAACCGTTGCCAGCACGCTATTTTTTCTAATTATTACTAGTTATTGGTCTCAGACTGATATAAGAAAAATAATCCGGTTTGAAAAAAAAATTTACTAGTTTGACAAAATATTAAACTCGTTTGAAAAAATTTGATTCAGTATTAAAATTAAACCACAACAGTTACTCTTTCATCTTTGGTAAATGATTGTATAAATAATAAATATAATAAGTTTGAAGCGATCCACATCTCATTTGAAAACTCTCAGAATATACCCTTTTTTTCATGTCAACCTAAAACTGTTTAAGATAGATAGCGAGATAGATAGCTTTAATAAAATCCATTGCAGCCAAAGGGCTGGATTACGGGCAATTACAAATTGAACAATAAATAAGCAATATATTACAAATATATAAAAATATGAATAAAAATTCCTAAAATCTATAGAGTCTAATATAATATATATAGTTCATTGTTCATAGTTCATCGTTCGGAGTTCAGATATTGGAGAAAAATATAAAAATAGTAAAAGTAAAAAAGTATCTATTTATGCATAAATTAAGAATTGTAGAGTTTGGTACTATTATACATTATAAAACTTTGTTTAAATCTATTTGTTCGACAGATAGGAACATTATAGGCTCGCCTCCTTCTTAGAGTTATTTCAGAGGTGTTACGAGGCGGCAATAAGCTATGAAGTCTATGATCGTTTTTGTCGTTAATTTCTTTGAAAAGGCGCTCTGTCAGTTGCTTTCGGCGTTGGTAGAGGGTTGTCAAGTTGCAGACGTCAAGAGCCGTAGTATAGTCTAGGTCTGGGAAGATTATCTTGAGGGCACGTCGCTGAATCCTTTCAAGGTCCTCGGAAAGGTACTGAGGGAGGCAGTCGTGGAAAACTTGACATGCGTATTCCGTTACAGGCCTGATGCAAGTAACGTAAAAGCACACTAACTGGTTGGGATCGGCGTTTGCCCGTTTGAGTTGTCTTAGCAGATACAGTCTAGAGGCACCTTTTTTAGTAACGTTCTCGATATGAGCATTCCACTTAAGGTTGTTTGAAATTGTGAGGCCAAGTAATTTAGCGCTACTTACAACATCAATTGGCTTGCTGTTAATGGTAACTGATTCCAGTGGGTCAGCTGTTCTTGAGAAACTTATTTGTAACTCTTTGCATTTGGACTCATTCAATTGGAACTTATCTGCTTCAGCTTGCCTAACTAGATCGTCAACAGCGACTTGGATTTCACTTGGCTGACCCTTATGTACCGTTTCTGCAATCGACGTGTCATCAACATACTTCCAGAGATTAACACCACTGACTTCAATGTCATTTATCATGACCAAAAAGAGCCAGGGGCCCAATTTGGTCCCTTGAGGTACACCCGCTTTAATAGAACCCCATTCTGAGAAGCAGTCATGAGCAAGCTTAACCCGCTGTTTCCTATCTGTCAAAAAACTGGCAATCCAATCGATTACCCAAGGTGGCAAATCATAATTCTGAAGCTTGGCCATTAGGATAGAGTGGTCGATAAAATCGAATGCCTTCCTAAAATCAAATAACATTACACGCACTGTTGAACCGTTCCCATCCGTATCCTTATACCAGTTATGCAGCATACTAATTAAGGCATGCGTGGTACTAGAGTTCGGGATAGTTCCATATTGATTCTTGTCGATTTTTGCTATAATGGCAGGTTTAATATAGCCATCAACGATGAAATCCTCACCAACTTTAGAAAGGATTGGCGTCAGAGAGATGGGCCTCAGGTGTTTGTTGACGTCCGTTACAGGAGAGGTTTTTGGGAGAGGTGCAATGTCAGCTGATTTCCAAGAACTTGGAACTTGGCGCTCACGGAAAGAGGTGTTCAAGATGTCGGTTACAGGTGCTGCTAATATGTCTGCGTTGTCTTTTAATACCCAGGCCGGAATCCCGTCTGGACCAGACGCTTTGTTGGAATTGAGAGACGATAGCTTTTTGATGACAGAGAGTTCAGATACGGGATCGGGAGAGACTTGATTGTGCGGGATCGTGGATGATTTCAGAACAGGCGTGTCCAACGGGGTGAATGTCCTCATTGGTGATAAGAAACTGTTGTTAATTACGTTGGCTAAATGTGTAGGATCTTCCCCTTCCTTAGCAAGGTGCTGGAGGTCTGTGATAGGGCTTTTGTTTTCTACTTTAGAAAATCCACTGAGCTGTTTAATTTCTTTCCACCACTGGGCTGGCTTGCGGTTCTTAAGATCTTTTACTTTGGCTTGATAATACTTACCCCGGCACGCTTTCCTTTCTCTGTTTACTTTATTTCTAAGCTGGTTATACTCTTTCAAATTTCCATTGTGCAGGGCAATTTGACGATGGCGGATAAGGCGCTTAAGAGAGTTATTCATCCATGGTACTTCGTTTGCAGATACTGTTTTTTCTTTTAAAGGCATGATCACGTCCATACCAAAGGTGATAACCTCTTCCAATATTTGAACTTTATCATCAGATGAAATTTTGCTATTTACCATATCAGAGATGTTAACTTGTTCCAAGTAAGAGCTTAAAGCAGCCTTTTGACTTTCCCGTTTGTCTCTTGTGATAATTGTTCTTTTAGATGGAAGGCATTTGCTACGTGATAAAGGTTGGAGTTCAACAGATAAGTGGTCTGACAAACCAAAGGCTGGGCGTTTGATCGGTTCCTCGTAGAGATGTTTAATGTTGGTTAGAACGAGGTCTAGTGTTTGGTTTCCACGCGTATGAAATTTAACAATCTGATTGAGCTTGAAAGCGTTCTTAAATCTGGAAGTGTCAAGCCTTTTGAAATCGCCGGTGATCAAAACTCGGCAGTTCGGAATTCGTGATTCAATCGTAGACATTGATTGGTGAAGGTGTGTATTGTTGGAGGTGTGACTAACCTTTCTCTCCCTCAAGTATTTTTGAATATTTAACAATAATACCACGCTAAGACTGTATAAAATGAATCTGCAGTAATTTAAATCAGCAGCAACTAAGAATTCGAAACTGACCTGTTAATGTAAGCTTCCCATGAAACTCAAGATTTGAACAAGCTTTGTGATTGGTTGAATTAGGTTTGGGGTGAGTTTTATCTTTTATTTCATTGGCTCAAAAAAATTTAATGGGAAGCTTACATGCCGTACTAACCCAAAAAAACAAATTTTTCTTGATCAAAAAACTCTATATATCCTCACCTCCTCAAACTCGAGATGTTGCTTGTGCAGGTTTTTCATAAACTTTTCCCTGTACTCCAAATGTTTCTTGGGGGCGGGTTTATTTTTTTCTTCATACACAAGAACGAAATCTTTAAAATAAAATAATTACAAAATTCGTTAACTGTGTTTTTGATTTAAAATTGATAAATTGTATAAAGTTAAAAAAAACAATGTTTTTGACTAAAATCATCAGCAGGAGTGTGGAAAATTAAACCACACTAGCATATATTACTTTAGGTTTAATATTTTTGTAGGGAACAGTTATGGGTGCAATGAAGCAATCACTTGTTTGTTTAATGAAGGCGTCTTTTTTTAATGAAAAGCTCCTCAACTATTTTCCGTTTGGTTAAAACTGTGAGATGGAAACAATTTTAAAATACTTTCATTTTTGTTAAGTTATAGGATCAACACAGAAATGTAAGATGAATGCAATGATGATTGTTTTAAATGAGTGCTTCTAAAGAACAAGTTTACAAAATATTAGGTTTGACACTAGAAAAAAAGATTGAAGACATTTTGGAACTTAAGTTAGTTCGTCGTCGGAGTGAAGAACTAATTAAATTGTTTTTGGTATACAACTGTGATTTTAATGTGAAGTACTTTTTTTGTAAGTTAAGTTAGTTTAATTCAGTCTTTTCCTAAGTTCGGAGATTTCAAGTCGCCACAGTTCTAATTTTATATCTAGAAACATTCAACTTCCTCCATTGTCAGTTTATGGCATTACTTACACATATTTTGTTTATTTTTCATCTGCCACATATATTGCAAGTCTCTAATAGTAATACTCATAATTATATACAAGGTAATCTGTCACAAATTCTTACAATATTAAAAACGAGGCAAAAAGGAAAAAGGGAGAAAAAGAGGTTGAAAGTAGAACTGCAGTTTCCTTTTTAAAATTTGTCAGCAAACGGATATGTTTTTCAAGTCGATATTGGGTTACAACTTTGATTACTTTGAGTATGTCAAACAGCTACCTTTTGGCTGGCTGTTTACTGAAGCTCCCTACACCGTACTGATGAGTCCGAAAAAGGACGAAACAGCTGTCTACGGTTGAAGTTGCTGGCTTAATCCGAGCTCTTACTCATGTTGGTTCACATATCAATTTCAACATAGATTTTCAGTCATTCATTTATTATTCATAAGATTGTTTTTCTTTCCGGGGGGATTACTTTAGGGTAGAAGGGATAGGGATGATCGTCGGAAAATGTGAAAAAATACCCTAAAAAATACCAAAGCGTAAACGTTTTTGTCCCTAAAAAATACCTCTTAGCAAAAAATGATTCCTAAAAAATACTAAAAAAGAAAGGAACCTGAAAAAAGGACTTCGTATTTTCCTTTTTGCACCCCTAAAAAATACCAAATTGCCAATTTTGACCCCTAAAAATTACGACGATCATCCCTATCATACCAATATAGGGAGTACCCCCCGGGGGTTTTCTTCCTAGGATATTGCAGTAACTTATCGAATGAATCAGTCTCGAGTCAAATTATCAGCCGCTTTTTAAAAAAAAATTGTGTAACGCTTGAACAATTTATGACCATTGTCTTGTTTGTCTCACCAATTCTCCTCTTTCCATCCCGGAAGAAACATCCTCTTTCTCCGCTCATGTCTTCTTCATCCTGTAGTTTAATAAATTGACTATTAACAAATACACAAAGTAAAATAGAAAATAATTTGTTGTGAAGCTATAATAATTTCTTTTATTTCTTCAAATTATTTATTGTACAATTTGAAGTGCGTCACTGATATCTGCTCAACGTTTTTTGTGGCTACTGCGCTGATGGATGGCACAGTACCAAACCACAGTTGATAAACCCTAAACACGTTAAATGCATGCTGTAAGATTCTCTCAACTAAATCTCATAATTATTACTATATAGATAGTTTGGAAGAATTTGGTATTTCATGACGATGCACTTAATATTTCACCCAAAAAAATCCTTAATTCTCATTGCCAAATGTATGATGTTGTATGTGTACCTTGGGATGAAAAGGATAACAATCACATAAAGCAAATTAGTGTCTTATAGCAAGAAAATATTTTGTTAAGCTATGATTCTGTAGTTTAAAAATTGACTATTAACAATCACACAAAGCCAAATAGCAAACAATTTTTTTGTGAGGCTAAAATAATGTTCCTTTTATTCCTTCAAACAATTAATTAAACAATTTGAACTGCGTCACTGATACTGGCACAACGATGTTGTGGTTATAGCGTTGATAGACAATAGCCATCCTATCTTCGAAATATAAGTGAGTATTATGTAAGTCGTGGGTGTGAGTCCTTAACCAAACCACGGGAAGCCAAGTTTGATACTAAATCGCAAGTCAACGAATCAATCGAAATGCAGTCAATCGATAGACCCGGATTTGATTCGGCATCCCTGACAGACAATTATATTTGGCAGAAACATTTGGGTTTGCAAGCCGAACTCACGTGTTTTCAACAATGCAAACCCTTTTTGCAAATGCGAAACAACGGCGGAACAAACTCGAAATACAGGTATCGTTGCTGAGAAATGAACTAGATGAACCCCATCTGGGAAATTCAACCTCTGCAGAGAATAAACGAAACCAAAACATTTGGAATAATTCAGCTGACAATTGAACATGAAGTTACGTGTCATCCGGATTTACAACAGTGTTCTCCTGGGATGGGGTACTCCCAAATGTTGAGTTACGGTATGCGCCGCTGTTTAGGATATGGTTTTCATACTATCTAGTCTAAAACAAGTTTTATAAATCACTGAAAGTTTTGTCTAGAACAGCGAATAAAATTTTGCAATATTTACAAACGGTTTAGTACAGGGTGCAACAAAACTTCTCTAATGAGAATTTAGCCGCCGCCTGGTTAGCCTAATTGGTAAGGTGCCAGTCTATCGTGAGGGAGGCTCGGGTTCGATTCCTGGCCGGACCAACACTCAGGGTCTTAAAATCGAGGGACTTAAAAGAACCCACATATTTGTCCAAAAGTGCAGGGTAATGATCCCGGTGTTGTGGTCTGTCTTCTTCACTAGTGCTGAGGGCACTTACGGTTATTAATATATGTAAGCTGCTGTTATACGGACTATCTAAGACCCTCAACTGTCTGACCTTGTAAACAGGTTCTGAAAAGCCCCGAGGGGAGAACTGTGTATGTTTGTATTTGTATTTGTAATTGGTTTAACTGGATTTTAATGTACGTGAATTTTCGCGTGATTCACAGGCCTGACTTCTGCTAATCGGTGCCGTTTCTTTATCCTTTTCCTTGAATACACAGAGAGCAAGACTAACCATTTCCCATTTAGCTCTTTTGATGTAAACTGACTTGAAAGAAACGCGATTTTCTGGTTTAGAAAAGGGTATCAAAATCAAGCCATTTGTAATTTAGATCAGGGTCAGGTTTGTGAAGGTTCAGGAGTGTTCTCAACAATGCGAACCTCTCAGTTTGAAAATGAGAACATTAGCGAAGAAACTTGAAATATCATTGCTGAAAAATATGAACAAGATCAACCCCATCGTAGGGAAATTCGACTTCTTCGGAGGATAAATTGAGCCACATTATTTGGGAAAATTCAGCTCGTAAATTACGACATGAAAAAAGAATATTAAAAAATTACACATAATAGTTGCCATTCGTAATTTTAGTGATTTTTTGTTCCGACTTTCTTGGTTTAAACAAGCGGTAGTCACACGTGCTATTATATACGTCAATACTTAAGAAATTTAGGCTATTTTGGTTAATGGCTGCTTGCTATAGAGTTGATTAGAGAAAATTAGCAAAATGAGGGAATCACAGCTTGATTAAAAACATCAAACAAACTGCAGTGAAAAGCATTATAGAACACCATACGTTGTTTTTTTTTTGACGTTTTTAAATAAAATGAGGAAAAAATAAATAAAAAATAGTATCTTTTCGAAGAAATATTTAAAATCGAATAGCAGTAGGTTTTGACCGACGTTTTGGAATTTTTTTTGACGTTATTGTCAAGTTTAAGAAACAAATTATATTTCGAAGTTATCTAAATAATCCTTTCAGTGTTAATTGATTGTTCCACCTGCACTTAAACTTATCTAAAAGGTATTACAAACAACCGTACATGGGTTGGTTACAGTTATCAAGTTTGTTTCTATAAACAATTTTGCGATAAAAAACAGAACAATATGTTAATCTTAAAAGTTTTAT
Source organism: Zoanthus sociatus (assembly GCA_025331085.2). NCBI lineage: Eukaryota > Metazoa > Cnidaria > Anthozoa > Zoantharia > Zoanthidae > Zoanthus > Zoanthus sociatus. Next base: position 13,311 of record JAOBAY020066799.1, read on the forward strand.
CATCTGGCAAGAAGTCAACAAACTGATTCTTTCGTTAAACTACTCTAACTGCACTATCTGATCTCTTCAGTACATTCTCACGTTCATCCTACCGTACAGCAGGTATCATAGCTGTCAAGTTGGGTTGAATCAAATGAAGGTACTCGTTAATTGTGACTGCTCCAACAAAACCTTTCAATGTGTACGTTCATTGAAGTTTTGAACATGTCTTGCATTCGCAAAAACATTTAACCGAGTTTGGTTTGAACAAAGATACTACTCAATTGGTATTTTGCAAATTCCAAACTTACGACATGATCTCTTTCCGATTTTGATCTAGCCTTAGATGTACCTGTGACGTGTTCCCATCGCTTTCTAGACCAACTTCGGGGTCCAGGAGCGGTCTATCGTCCTCGGCTGCTGTAGACATGTCCACTGGCGTCGGTTTTCCCAAATTAGTAACAATTCCTTTCTCCAAACCTGTTTGTTGTTCAGCCGTCCAATTTCTTTGTAGATCACCTGCTGAAGAGCAAACTGTGCTTTTCAAACAATGTGTTGTTTTTCCGACACTTGTGGTCAATGATTGATCTGATTCGGTCAATAAAATCTTTACCCAAACAATAAGGGTCAATAAATATTAAAACAGATAGTCTAAATAATCATTGATCATTGATCTAAACTAACTTGAAAAGGTTCGATCATAACGAGTATCATACAGGTTTGATATTTTGTGATGTTTTCTTCAGACTAAAGATCCTCTTTATATTTTTGCTGGTACCGTGAAAAGGTGTTTGTACTTTGCAACGGAAACCGAAATGTTTTACAGACTTTTGTTCGATCAACAGTCACTGATTTCAATAAAAATCAAATAAACGTAAAATCAGTTCACTACTTCAAAATTTTTGTTGTAAATAATATAGAAACGTTTTGACAGCTGAATTAAAAGACACACTAATCTAACTGTTTCTATAATCTCTAACCCTAATTGTAATTTGGATTAATAATTTATATAACTCAAAGTTTTTTTTATTGCTACCATGCGCCAATTCTATATTTTAGCTAAATTGTGATTTCAAATTAATCTAATTCATAAATATGTCTATTTTTTGAAAACATTAGCAATGATGAACCTTAAATTGAAAGGCCTGTAAACTAAACGGAATTAACCATTGAGGACCGTCAACTCGGTAGTCAACTCGGTGACATCATGATAGGTCTAAGTAGCCATATTGTTTTGAATAAAAAAAACTACCAGATAATTTTTTAAAGTTAAACTTTTGTTTTTGCACACTTTTGTTGATAATCTATTTTCAAGCTGTTTTTGATCCAGTCATCCCGAAGCAAGAGAGCCAAAAACAAAGAACGTTAGTTCAGCTATCTCAGCACCCATAACAAGAATACTGCAATCTGATTGGTTAACGTAGTGACTATTGATTGAACAAGTAAGGTGTTTGTTAAAGACTCTTCTAGTAATAATAATGGAAACTTTATTTGCTTATCAATACAGTAATTCTTACTACGAATAGGCAATAAACCAGTGGCTACTTGAATCGATACATGAGTAATTTATATAAAATGTATATTTACAGATAATCAAATAAAGACTAAATAAATATATTAATTAATTAATCAAACAGAATAATAACAATAAGTTAGGATCTCAATAGCTTTGGGCTATTCCAAATCTTATTTCTGCAGCAAAATATGAAATATGAAATAGTTTGCTCGAATGGCAAGATGTATCATTTTTTTTAATAATATAGAGTTGCTGTTTTTTTTATCAATTCCAATATTTCTGTTAAAACATGGGCTCAAAGAGAAACACGTGGGCCCATACCAACCCGACAGTTAATAGTACAATAAATGTTTTGAGATCATGTGGGACTGCTCTATAACCACTTTATCGAGACCTTCCAGAAGAGGGAAATAGGCCTGATATCTGTATTAATTATTAACATCGCGGAGAAGAAAATTGACCTTAGTTTGGAAATGGTCTGTCCTACTTGGAGAAATAGAGCAGCAACGGAGGAAATAAAACCAAGAAAGTATAAATCAGTGATAAAGGAACTGAAGGAAAACATCCATACTATAAAATCCAGCAAACAAACATAGTTGTGGACGTGTTAGGAGGTTTGACAAACTCAACTGAAAGGGAAACTCACCGTCCTGATTGGCAAAGCTGAGGCAAAACAAGTTTTGTTAGCAATGCAGAAAAGTGTATGACTCCGCGCCATTATTTGTATAAATCTTTTGAATGTTATGTCACGTACTTGTAGAACTTTTATTTTTTTATATGCTTAACTTGATTTTCCTTTTCTGATTTTGATCTTTGATTAATGATTTACGTATGTAATTATGATAAATTTTAACAATCCATTGGATGTGCAAAAGGGCAAAATGAGTTTGGCCATAAGGCGCTTCTTTGTAGTTTAGAACCTGTATCCAAAAACTAGACTAAGTCATAAGAAAGAAAGAATGAAAGAAAAAGAAAGAAAGAAAGAAAGAAAGAGAGAGCAAGAAGAGTCTTTCCGCAAACCTTGATACTTTCAACATGCAAGAAGTGTCTGAAAATCTAAATACATTCATAAAATTGCTTAATGGCTGATCAGCTTTTGCGCTGCTTTACCGTTAGTTTGATAATGACTTTACTTCGCACGCTATATGACGTCTTGAGGTCATGCTAGGTGAAATCGGCATACTGACTATCCCGAAGACGGCGTGGTTTTTTTAAGTTCAATTTTTTTTCTCGGTTGTCTCAACAGTCACATACCTTAATTTTGCAGCTCACATCTTATTTCATTTGTCTCGTGGGAAAATCTTCGCGTTTTGTGTTTAAAAATGTTAAACTGGAATTCTCTATTTGACTCTTGGCTGAATGGCAAACAAACTGAGGACTGTATCTTTTTGTAACTTGAAAGTATAGCAGCCATGAACATGTACGTTCTGGATAGCAAATAAAACAGAAAAATGCTAAGCAGCACAAAGAAAACCTTGGAGTTTTTCATTCTTCTTTAAAACCATCCATATTTTGTCAAGAAATTTGAATTGCGAAAACGAATATGACCTGCAGCTAGACTTAAGTAAAATCTATATTTTAATATGTTGGTACTTACCTCAAAAGTTGCGTATTACAAAATTCCAAATATCTTTGTATTCATATATTTCGGGTATTATCAAATATAAACCATTAGACAATTACCATTCTATCAACAAATGGTATCTTTGAGCAAATAATGAAATACTCAAATATTTATTTGTTCCCCGGCGTGACTAATAACGGGAAACCAATGAAAATACATGTATAATTAATGGCGGGTGGTAAATAAATCCTTTCGTATAAATTTCAATATAATTTTCAGAAAAAAAAGTTCTTAAAAGTTTGTTTTTATAAAAAAAGCTGATTAACACCAAATTAAGCTATCTACTGCAGTGTTTGTTGTTATAAGAACAAGCTTTGAGACCGCTTGTGAAATCCCTTACAATTTCAAGCTGATTATAACAATGAGTGGAAAAATCCCCTTACAATAGTCTCATATAAAAAGGTGTCCAAACAGCCCCATAAACTAGTTTTGCCTTTTAAAGACATATCCCTTGCCCTGAGATTGTTTTAGAGTTATGACTTTCAAGCATTTTATAAAATTTCTATTCTATTGCTTAGCTTTTTGTACAATTTGCAAACTGGAAAAATGTATAATTTTAAACTGCATCCATTTAAGAGCCATTTATTTTATTTCAAAATTGTTCAATCCGTATTCTAAGTTGCTAAGTGAAGATTTCTTTTAGTTTTCATTCAATAGTAAGTTGTTTTCTCACAAAACGCATAGTAATTAAACACCAAATTATATAATTTTATTTCGAAATAAATATATTAAAAACAATCTATTTGGGCAAATCACTTTTGAGCAGAAACGAAAAAGTCACTATTTTTTTTTCAACTGAGTTCTATAATGCTATTTTAAAAATTACATTCTATATTACTGATAATTTCTTTCTCAAAGAAATTCTCCCAGGAATAATCTATCTTGACAAGAGGTTAGGTGGGGACGGAACAAGAACGTGATCAAATTATAGACAACTTTATTTAACCGAGCTTGCTTGATCTTTCATAGAAAGTAACAGAACTTCGCTTACAACCTCGCTCTAGCAATTTCTTTTACAAACCTTGCGTTTGGTATTTAAAAATCATTGGAAGTATTCATTAGTTTGGGTACGCGTTAATTGCACGCATGCGTACTCTTTTCTTTTCAAGGTGCCATTTGCTTTTAAAATATGTATAAGAAAAATTGACAAACAACGAGAATAAATTTATTCCAGTCGTTGTTTGTCAACTTTTCCTATACTTATTATATAAAATTATTATTTGATTGACTTGGTCCGGCCCGGACCCAACGATAAAGAAAGTTGTACACGGGTTTTGCTACAATAATTTTTCCAATGTGCTTTTGCTCACCGCACACGTCGGCGAACGTTTTGTCATTAGTGACATAACAAACATGTTTGAAATTTGGTTTATCTGTCACAAGTGAAAAAAACACCGTAAAAGTGCCCCTCACACTAGGAAATTTTGTCGATCCAACTTGTTACGAACTAGTAATAGCTATCGCTAAGTGCCAACGACCAAGACAAAAGCATGAAGACGACAGAACTGAGCTGTGCAATGTCATAAATACTCTTTTCATTTGGCCATCTAAGTTTTATAAGAAAGAGTACACAAACAGCGGTGACGCATAGTTTGACGTTTTGTATGCTACTACCTACATCATTAGAAGTGACGGTTAATAGTACAGAATTTGAATTTAAGTATAGAGAAAGCAGGAACACTAACTTATTAACTATTTTAACATAACAAAAAAGGTGATAAATTTGAAATAAAATACAAAATTAATAAAGACACAGCTTTTCGCTGCTAGACAGATCGCCCTCTTGCCAAGATTTCAAAGTGATCCCACTTTTAGGAAACGTCAAGTAAAAGATAATTTTAAACTATGCATATAATATTATTAATTTTGTTTGTGTACTATTTCTTATAAAACTCAGCTGTGCAAGTACTGAGAACTGGCGCTCTCATTTTACTGTTTGAAAAAAAAACTGAAATGTCTCAGCGCGCACTTTACGTGTGAAAACCATTCGAACATAAATAATTTTCTTGTAACATTTTGTTTTGCATATTGAATTTAAAATGTTTCTCTTGTTCGGCAATTTTCATCAATTCTGACACTTGTCAAACAAAATGAATACCCCGCTGTTTGCTCATGCATTAAAAATGTTTCGTGCTGTGATTGGCTCAGACTAGCGTCTTCGCTCGCCTGGCTCGTTGGCGGGCTGTAAGTTCGCCAGTGTGCGAGAGGCTTTAAAACACCGGATGTAATCAGACAATTAAAGCACGTTAGGAAAGTTTGTATGGGCAAGGTCATTTAGGAATAGTCGGACGATTGTGAATGAATTTATAAAAACATATATGTAGACTGTGTTATTAAAAAACTTTGTCATTGGTGCTAGATTTCACTATAGTTCAAAAATATTTATGAATTGCGGAAAACATATTTTAATTTAAAAGACGATTTGTAAAATTGCGGATAAACTTTCGAAAACTTATTTGAGAAAATATTTCAAAACATATAAAATTTTATCATTTGTGGTATTTTTAGAACCTTTGCTGAAAAAAGTACACTCCCTTGTTAAACAAATGATGTAGTAAATCTCGTTTTATATTCCATCTCCCGTTGCGGTCAATCCAAGGAACCATTCAGATAAATTATATAATTTTTTTTTGAAAAATAAATTTAAAAACCACAGTTAATAAAATTCCACATTCGTTGCGCGCGTCGCGCACTTTTGAGCGGGAAAAAGCTCATATTACATTTGAGCACGCCACTCCGACAAACCAGCGGTATTTCAATGAGTTTAGCATCAAAACGATTCTATCGGGTCAATCTGACACGAGGCTTGGGTGGCGTGCTCAACTGTAATAATAGCTATTAACTATGGAATATTAGCAGTGAAATTCGGAGACAAAGTGGACTTGTGACTATATGGAGGTGATAACAAATCAAATACTAAACAGAACAGTCTATAGGTTGTTGTATACTGTACCCAAAAGGGGAGGTGAAAAGTGGTATTTATATACCTCAACGTTATATCTAGCGTTAGACATCAACCTTAAGGAAAAGAGTTGTTTTAGTTACCCAACATAATCGGATAAAAATGTACTAAACATCGCAGTGTAAACTTTTTTTTCTATTTTTAGCACGCACTCTTATTGTGATTTTGCCATCCGCCTGAAAATCGTATTGGATATCGCGAGTTACGGGAGCCAGAGTTCGCAGAAATGAATAATGGGAATATTTAGCAATTATTCCACGAAATCGAGTCGTACATGAGCTCATAGCCGACGAGGCGCGCAGCGCCGAGTTGGCTATTAGCCATGTACGACGAGATTGAGTGGAGTAATAGTTTTATTATATCCACATCCACTGGATTCTGAGAAAAAATAGATAAGAAAAGATAACAAAAAGTCACAAAAACTGTTTATAATTAGCCGGCGTGACAGCTGTAAACAAACCGGCAAATAGCAACAGAGACAGTAGAGTTTTGGTAAAAATCTGTCCAAGTAATCATTGGAAATACAAGAAATGTCTTTCTTACCATTGAATACTTTCATCCCAAACTTTGCTGCTTTTTTTGTATGCTTTGGAGTTTTGTTTTCAATTAGGGATTTTATTTCGTCCTCGGTTGGTTGGACGAAACGCTCCGCCATTTTGACTTTCTCTACTCACGGGATATGAGCTGATATCCTAGTAGTAGAGGAACCACTCAGAGCGTGCGATTGCTCATATCCAGTGGGTGTGGATATAATAATATAGCATATATTATATTATGTAATATACTATCTACCAATGTATTTATAATGTGTATTAAAATATAATTTAATATTAGTTATTTCTAATAGAAAGTGAATGCTGCGAATACACAATTTAATGCACTTAGAGTGGTTTTCATTAACCTTTAAAATACACTTTCATGTACTACACTTTATCATAACTTCATGATAGCATTTTCTCTTGTGTTTTTGGAGTATCAGAAAAGGTTTTATACACTTTGTTTCATGGTTAATGAAAACCACTTCTTCAAGGACTCTAAACACGTCACCACGGATTTAAACCACAGCCTGATTGCATGTACCGTGTGTACCAAAATGCTGGTGACATCCTTGAATCGGATGTTGATACAGTATGGGCTTGAACTGCTAATTGTATGTATTGCATGTTCATTGCTAGTTACATCTGAAGATTACACTGTGTTCTGAATAGGAGGGTATTCACTTTGCTTGCAGCAATTAATTATATATTTCAAAAGTGTTGTATAAAAGAATAAACCAAGTAATAATAATAATTTTACTAGTCAGAGAGATTAATATGTATTATGTTTTTGTCAAAATAATACAAACTCTACTAGTTACTGCGTTTTTATGACAATGATGCACTTCTTTCAATTGTTAATGTCTAGGAAGAGGAACATGTCCATGTCTCATATGCAAACAAGGTAGGTTTTTTAAAATGCCCTAGGAGACAGACTAATATAAGTTAAACTTTTTCTAAAATTCTTTATAAAGATTTGCAAAGTAAAAAACAGAAATTAGTCATTAATAATTCAGGAATCGTATAAATTAAGTCAATGAGAAAGATCTAACTGTGATCAAATGGATGGGAATAGAAAGCCAATGAAAAAAAAGAGATCAAAAGGACAAATTTAAAAATATAACTTTGTGAAAATGTTTCTTAATCCGCTTATTTAAAAACTGCTGTAACAAAGCATGAACAAAATTGTTTTGAAGACAGTTAATTCTTTTTTTCTGCAGTTTTTCTTAATAATTATAGTAATATGTATACTAACTAGTTTGTGAACATTATATAATGTCACAAGTTGGATTTGATATCATTATTACAAGAAAGTGTTGTACTGTGTTACTCTAAGTGAACATTGTTGTTGTTGTTGTTGTGTTACTCTAAGTGCTGTGCTGTCAATTATTGTGCGCAATGATGAGCCTGATTGCTAACAGCCATGGACAGCTATTTTGGCCGTTTTAGGCCTCATCAGTATGGCATAGCTAGCAAACAGACTTGTTTTGATTATGGGCATACTTTTAGCTAGTAAACAGGCTTAGGTTGTTGAGGAGAGATGTTGAGCATGTTTCGAGAAAAGCACTGGAGTTTGAAGTGAAGGGCAAAAGGAATCGAGGACGACCAAAGAAGACGTGGAATACGCAAGTGGAGAAGGAGAGCAAGAGTGTTGGTTTGGAAAAAAAGGATGCCATAT
>JAOBAY020066800.1:0-12200 GCA_025331085.2 Zoanthus sociatus
CATCCCCTGGCTTTACCCCAACTTTTGTAGCTTCCTATATTGCTTTATAGAAAGCCTCGGAAAAACAAGAAATTTTTTACTAGTATTAGACACTCTGATTTAGTTCCAATGCAAATGGCGTTTAAAACCGAGGAAATACGTTTTCAGACAAACTACTTTTCAAAATTTCGTGAGAGCGAACTCCGGCCCAGACCCCCCAAAACTCTTGTGCATCTTCGACGCTCGGTTAAGCCCCATCCCCAAGTTTTATCAAAGGTTTGCTACAACCCCACTTTGGCTACAGTCTCTAAATCTCTTACCATTTTTACTTCTTCGATGTTACTAAAAGATTCAATGTGAACACTCAACTCGATTTCAACCGGTTTATCTGAAAAGCAAGATTAATATTTATCTTAAGCCATTGTCCATTATTTAAAGTGCAAATGGCTTTTTTGAAATTAGTTTTCCAAATTCGCTCGGTTGGGTTGGGAGTCAAGGAAATTTTGTTTTTCTAGAATTATGTTTCTTTTAATATTAGCGGATATTTGATGAGGCATTTGATATATATTTTGCGGTATATATATATATAAGTAGATATAGATATACTTTTTATAAAATGATCGTCCTATCTATGCATTATTAAGAGAGACTTTATTAGGTTGACTGATACAGTTAAAACCATCATTGCGTCCATTGCACACTGTAAGTTGTTATTCTTACTAGTGCTTGTGTGATACAGTCCGTGTGCCATAACAAAATATAATGACCTGCCTCGCCATAGGAGTTATTGTAACTCAATGTTACAGCTCGCTCAAGTTTCTGTTACGCTTCACAGACCCAGCAGCGGTCAGCCTAGTCGGTAAGGTACAATTCTAACACGAGGTAGACTAGGGCTCGATTCCTGAACCAACACTCAGGGTCTTAATATAAGGCTGAGGAGAAGGTGCTGCCTTTGCTCTAACATCTGCAAATGGTTAGACCTTCGCGTCTTCTCGGATAAAAACGTTAAAACGTAGGCCCTTGGCGGAGACATATCTGTGTTTATGTGTGTGTGTTTGTCATGGGAAAGATCTCCGTCCACACTAGAGTGGTAAAGATGGTGTCCCCAATTAGTAGGCCTTTGGCCAGCTAGAAGATTTGGCACCTAAATATAAAGTCTTTATTATTTATATTATTGATATTATTATTATTATTATTAATATTGATAATAATGATATTATTATTATTAATATTGTTATTGTTATTATTATTTTATTACTTTTTTAAGAAAAAGTAGACTATAAATTATAATAGACTTACCTCCGCATCCAGGCCGAATGGCTTTATCATATGCGGTGGTCAGATATGTAAGAATACTGACTGAGGATCGGTTTGTTATCTGGGTTATCTGTGTTGTTCTGACACTGCAAAAAAAAAAAGTTTTAATGCAAAGAAACTTCGGTTTTTTCCAAATATGTTTTCGTAAAATATTAATTTCTGAAATCATTTCACGATGAAATAGCTGAGCGAACGATTGTTGTAAAGTCGCATCAGTCAACCGTAATTGATAACCATATACCCGCATTTTTTATAAGAACCAGTAAATTTTACCGAGGCTGCTTCAGATTCTATTTGTTCTTAATTTGCTCTTATTTCTCATGAGCGGTTTGAAATGATGAAAAACCAAAACAAAAAGATAAAACATTGAAAAACAATACTGATCGTTTGTATTTTGAGGAGATCTCTCGTTTGTCATTTGGAAGAATGGTAGACTGATATGACAGCAAATGGGAAGCGGTGCTTCTGTGTTTTTACTGTGCACGTTGTGAACGTAAATTACAAGCTAAGATTCAGTAAACTTTCAACCAGAAACATTTTCACTTTTTTTCAGCCTCAGCCTGAGCTTGTTCTTAAATTGTTCTTCGGTAATTTTCGGCCAAACTGAGCCTCGTTGTTCTTGAAAAGTTGTGCTTGATAAAAATAGAATTGCTTGGTAGTCTATTTTACAAACATTAATGAGAACCGACTCGATGATCCAGAATGTTTAATTTGATAAATAGTATACATTTTTTTGCAAAACTTCGAACGGAAAGACGGGTTTTAATTGCAGTTCTTAAAAGGGGCTAAAAGGGCTCTATACAGTAAGAATACTATGTATACTCTGCTTCCCAGAGAAATTTTTTGAAATTGCGTTTCTGTGACTTTGTATTCAATACAATTAAAATAATTTTTCAATTCTATTTTAATCCTGTCAAAATAATTTGAAGTTCCGGGGGCCTGCCGAGGCCTATACCTACGGGCTGAGTGCGCCAATGACTGCGACACAAGTTGCAAAAGGAAATGATGAAGCAATAGCTATACCACATTTGAAATTTGTAACTGAAATTTATCAGACTTTTTTAGCAATGATGTCCGCAGTGTATCTCATTACTGACGGAACGATCTTTTAGACATAGAGCAATTTTTCTTGCTACGACACTGCGAAAAGAATTAGACAAATAAATACTATTGCTTCGGGTAAAATCAAGTTTAATCTTCATCCCGAACCAACTTAGTGTCTGAATTAAGCGTGTTGGATAAAGTTTCTGTACGAAATCAACAATTGCGCTTAATTCTAGGAGCCAGAAAGTAGTGTGTTGGGTGGAAAACAATTGTATCACTGCATGAGTAAAATTCAAAGCCTTGCAATTACGATGTCTTTTTTCCACAAAGTTCATCCGGCAAAAATGAGAGTGTTATAATTTCTAACATGAAATTAATGCTGACTTTACAAATTAAGAAAGGTTTACAAAAAATGATTGTCACAAAAACATAAATTTCCGTTTAGTGGACTGCATGAGTTGAATTATCCAAAAAGTTATTACCATATTGCCATGTCGATTTGGAACTTGAGAGAAATCTTTAACTTCGAGTAAATAGTTGTCCTGATCTGTCATAAGTCCTGCTGATTGCAGTATTAAGGTTAAGTGAGGGAATACTTATTGCTTGACGGCTTAGTCAATCATAGAAAACTTTTTGTTAGACAAAGTAATAGAGCTCCGCCTCTTGTGTTTTATCAACTAACGTCTAATTCACGATGCTCCATTGTTTTACTATCAACAAGAAATCAAATTTATGCAGTGAAACTCAAACTGGAATAAAACAAAATTAAAATGAAGTAATAATTTCTAAAATACTTTTTGTTTGTCACTGAATTATACCGATTACGAACTTAGACCGCACCTCAGTTCAAGAAAATAAATGAATTTTAAAAAATTCGTTTGGCTTCATAAAAATTTAAACTATTGAATCGTTTGAAAAACTGATCATTAAAATCTAAATAAACAATTTTTGTTCTTGTGGCATTATTATATAAGTAAAATATTTTTACAGATTTACTTTTAAAATGAGAACCAGTGAGAGAGTTATAACGAAGCTTTAAACAGGCAGAAACTAAATGAAATGCTTATGATTAATTTTTGATAACTCCTGAGGTGTACAATCTGTAATGCGTGAAGGCGTTTTCCAGATTTTAGTTTGGTTTTTCTCTTGAAGGATATAACTCATAGTCCTTATGGAAATAAATTTAAAATCAGTATTGAGGACCGTGTTACGACCATTAAACTTGCCAGTGCGCGTTGGGTCAGAAGATCGTGCGGTGACGATCGATATCAGTCAAAAATATTAAAAAAATTAAAATATGGCGTTAACAAAGGTTCGCAGTAGCGTGTCTTACAAACCGAAAAAAAATGTTGGGACGAGTGTACCATATTTCATGGCCATTTTCGTGTCTGCATTACTCCATCAGGTTTTTGACAAAAGTATGTTAATTTTGATATCTTTTCAGCTTTTTGTCTTAAAGCGTTTTACATGCAGTTACAAACTACTAAACTTTAATATACATTAGACATTTGATTTTGGAATTTTTCATTGCATAGCAACACAACAAAATTGGTAATTCAAACTTTTTACAATTGCTCTGTAGGCGGCAACTTTTTACGATGATTTTTTGAAATAAGGCAAAATAACTTTACTGAATGTTAATTAATACGTGCGTGGTTTATACAAATTGAAGAAAAAGTGATATATTCCTTTGTGTTGCTTTAAAATTCATAGAAAAGAGAAATTGAAAGGAAATTTCCTGTTGAAAAGCTTAGTACAAAATTGTTTCTTATAGCGTTTTGCTTCAACGGGCAACGAATTTGCTGCGGAGTACCAGTAAACTATTTAGAACCTGTGGGTCCTGTAAAAGTTAACTTAAAGTTAGTCGAGGAAGGCAGCTTTTTAATACTAACAGGAAACAAGACACATGTTCACTCAACTTCTAAAACGTTTAACTTTAAAGTATAAATAAGTAGGAAATGGCATACCATTTATTTTTAGTCGAGCAACTTTGCGACAACAAGATTATCACCATAAAAATTAGAAGGTAGAGATTCATCATGGTATAAAGTCTCTGACTGCCCCACAGTTAAACCTGAAAGAAATTTATGTCGTGAGTAGATCACTACCCGTCACTTGTCTTCTCCAGAGGCGTTTTGGCAGTTGAAGTACAACAAATCAAACTTAACTTGATGTTTTTTAATTTCTTTGAAACAAAATAAAAGCAATAAAAGTAAACACAAGAATTTAAAACCAAATTTTTCCATGAATCTCAAAGAGACCGCCTTACTCTTTTTGATATCGGTCAACAAGATTTAATAACACAAAAGTGAAGCCGGGACTTGCTAAAGTTGAGGAAGGTCCTGAAATATTCAAATTAATGCTGACCGTGAGACTGATGGTGACTCTACGATTACTTAAATTTTGTATAAGTACAAAAAACGGCTTGTATTTTTGTTTTAACCAAAACGGTTTTCTTTTGACTATAACGGATTTTTATGCTGTTTTACATTTCGCGCAGACACAGTCAAGTACTGAAACTTAATGAATTCATGATTTTCAGTTTCTGAAATATGTTTGGCTTCTTTTAATTGGAAAACTACAGATCTTTTGTGTTTAGAGGATTTTCTTATCACATCAAAGAAATCTCTGTAGAATTTAATCAGAGGCCCCGCAGAGAAACGCCTAGTCTTCCATTCACATTTTTGTGTGTGAAAGTTCTTTTCAAAAAGTCTTGAGCCATCGTGATTACTTCACTTCAATTTTCATTTTGGCATAAGCCATGCATCAATAAGTGAATACTGAAAGAAATGACCACTAAATGTATATCCACATAGCCTGAAATAATTCAATAAAGTATTTTTTTTGTTTATATGTATGGTTTATTAGATAGAAGTTCGCCGTGAGCGAGACGGAATGGCGCTTTAACTTTAATCACGGGGGTGTACCATATAACACCATATATATAACTTTATCTAATCTCCTAAAAGTCTGCCATGGATATCTACAGAATTATAGCAGCTTTTAGGGCGTTTCGTGGAATTTTTTTTTTTTAATTTTCTACATACTTTTGAATTTAAATAATATCTTGTATTACGCCTTGAGGTACAAAAACATGCTCGCAATATATTTGAATAAGAAAGCTGCAAACGTTTGTGTTAGTACCTGCATGTTCTTACACGTACATTCTGAGAAATTAAGGGTGGGATTAAAAATATCATAATTAGCAGGTTTCTAGTTGTTGGCAGCTAGATGATTTAGAGTAAAAGCAACTTGAAATATGCTCATAACATAGGTTTTAAAATATATTCACTAAATACGATTTCTTAACTGTATCAGTCCATGCCGAAAACAATCGTTGTTTGTAATTGCTTCCTTTTAATCTAGTCGATAGTTGCAGGAAAGAGCAAAATTGACATTTTTTTTCGACTGCTTTTTGTATTATTTTCTTAATAATACGACATGTGAAATGGAAGTATCAATTATCGAAAATGAGAGGGTACCAATTTAAATATGCTTTTAAAGAAAATACAGCAGAAAAAAATAACTAAAATGGTTTTTGAACGATGAATTTATAGATATAAAAATTGATTAGCACCTAACGCCAAAATAAAATTGTTTCCAAAACTTTTCCTTGTTGATAAGACATGATTAAGGTAGAGTGTAGCTTGCAGTTAACAGTTAGAAAGTTAAGGTTGTAATATAGAATAATTTTAAAAACATTTGTTTTACCTTGAACACCTAATTCTTATCAAATAGGGACGTTTTAAACCACTGTCGGCAGCGCTTTTCAAAATTTAAGAACCCTGAACCATGTGACTGAATATTTCGTCCATAACTGTTTGCGTGCTCGTCTTTTAAAGAGGCTCTGTGCATAAAAAAGTTTGAAGCATTGAAGCAATTTACATAAATAATGTTGTTTCTTTAAGTTTTAAGGCATTCAAACTCAAATTTTATCTATGTTTATGTATAACTAGAAACAGGTTTCAATTGCTTATGTTCCTCTTATCTTTTCTAGATGGCTGTTTATAATATGAATATATTTTTAATAATTAATCGTATATGGAATTATCATCACAATATTCTGTCATGTTTTTACAAAAGCGCCTCTAAACGAGCATAAAACATTTTTTTAAACCTGTTCTTTGTAATATTAGCAAAAAATGTCTTGTAAACCAATATAATAAATATAAAAACGATTTTATATATTGAGTAATATAGAAAAATTGAACATTAATTATATATAATATATAACGTTTATTTCAATGCTAAGTTAACAGGTGACAGTCAAATGTGAAGGGTAACACTTTACCGACTTTTTATAATTATTCTGATTGTGACAAAATGAATGAACTATTGTAAAGTTCGACTTTTCAATCACATAAGCTTGCATGAAAAAAAGGAAGAATGTTGTAAAAAAGGTCGTAAAACTGAAAATGCATTGAAACGAAAACCGCTGTTAACCCTGACAGCTGAAGTCGTCATTGCCATGAAGAACTAAATGATATGGACCATATGCATGCCAGGTTTATCTTGGCATATTCTCAGCGCCCTTTTTAGGCCTTGAGAAACAAACTGGGCCATTTTTCTCTCAAACACTGTTTGTTTGTTTGTTTGTTTGTTTTTCTGTTGAAAGTTAAGTTATTCGCGGCTCGAATAGTTACCATGTACCTCAATAAAAAACTTTAGTAGAATTACGCCATTTCCGAAGTTGTTTTGTTTGTAACACGTTTTGACTCGAATGCATCGTATCTCCTTCTCTGTTGTCCTGCACTTGTTTAACACACAAGAATGATTACGTGCAAAAATCCGTTTCGTATAACCTAGCTTTTTTTTAAAGAACTGATATACATTACATTTATAAGTCTGCTATTGAAAAACTAGCAAGTTTGGGGAGCCGAGAATTAACAACAACATTTACTACAATAACAAATATTTTCCCTGTTAAAAAAAAAGCACAGTATAATAACAAAATGTTTTTAAAAAATGAACCTTTATTTCAAGAGTTGCGATACTTTTACAGTCTTCATAATTCTTTCCTATCCGGATTCGATTCTCCTGTTCCGAGTCTCATCCATGAATATTTTCATTATGTGGTTGAATAGTTAGCTCTCTGTCACTTATCGGCAAAGTTCGACCACGATCAAACCTAAGTAATTTCTGTTACTTGCTCTAACGAAGGCGGCAAACTTCAGCTCCTCACACCTTTAATTACGGCGATTATCATTAAAATGTCATCCTTGAGTTTCATCTTTTTTCTCTTGTTATGTGTGAAAATTTCGCATGCTTTTTTGAATAGAACTTTATCACTAACTCCCACTACTAAACGGTTTTAGTAAATATTGAAAGAAAGCAAATCACTTATTAATCAACTAAAAGAAAAGAAAATAGTATAAAGTAGAAGTCAGACTAGATAAATAAGATTGAGGTGTTATGTTAACAATATACTTAGAGGGCTTTCTCATTTATTTTACTTTATTTCTCCTGTTTAGCTTGTTATCTCTATCTTCATAAATCAGAGGCCTTTTTTTATTACACTTACCAGTAGGTTTATCGCAGATTTCTATCTTATGATAACACAAACTAACTTTATGCAATGATCCTCATTTATATTTATCTTCATAAATCAGAAACTAGTTTTTTATTACATTTACCAGTAGGTATATTGCAGAACTATATCTTAACTTAAGATAACACTAACTAACTTTAAGAAATGATTCTTGTTTATGAACAAAGGCAAATTAATTCTTTTGTCAACTAGCAGTAACTGTGTTATAAGGGTGACACAAAAATGCCGGTCGCAACTATAAAGTGTTTTAACTTTGACGTCGTAACTGGCTAAGAGAATTTTCATTGAGAATCTGCAGTTAACGTGACTCATACATCTCGAAGATGAACAAGCAAAGCGTCAAAAGACTCAAAACTACTAGATTAATCTCGGTTTGTCATCCGCGCAACAAATTTAGTCTTACGATCGTCACAAAACGAATATACAAAGTTTTTATTTCCCGGTAACGTTTTGTTTAGCAGTTGAGCATCTTACTAGAAAGTAAAGAGAAAAAGTTACAAAAAGTTGAAAGGGTTTCATATGCTATAAAAGTACTCAAAAACACAAAACAAACAATAACCAAATACACAGATCTAAGTCCAATACCCAGAAAATACAAAATTCAAAGAGCTCTAAGTTTAAAAAGCCTTTAATCCTATGAGGAAGATTGATACCAGCTTTAAAAATAAATATTCTATTCCTACCTGAAAAGGTTGAAATAGCCTGCGAGCAGTCCGTGACTCCGTGTAGCGTTGGGGAGCGAGCGGCGAGGCCGCGAGGGAATCGGGAAGAGGGAAGCGAATACACTGTTTTTCTTTCCCTTCCCTCTCCCCCATTCCCCTCGCTTCGCAGCTGAAAAAGAATGGTAAAAAAGCGCTTATGTTTTATCGAAATTGCGCACGTTTTCGGATGTTTTGAAGCAAAGAGCTTTGTAGCTCATAAGTTGAATTACTTTTCTCCAAATATTAAAAAAATAATTTTGGTAAAAGGTTGTGTTCAGCGAGCTTTTAAACTTTAAAAAGTTTCGGCATGTATGAAGTTGGAGAAAATGTTCAAGAGCTAGGAGTGGTAATACATTTACAAACCATGAAATTAAAAGTTTGTTTTACTTCTATCAGAAAAATTGGATATTCAAAGCGTAAATCGATACTCCTGGCTACAAAAAAGTCTGTCGGCAGGCTCAAACCTTTAATGATTGGACGGAACTTTAAAACAAACAATATATTTCAACAGAGGCAACTAAAGAATTGACTCGAATGTAGCGTTTTGCATAACACAC
The DNA here is from genome assembly GCA_025331085.2 of Zoanthus sociatus. Taxonomy (NCBI): domain Eukaryota; kingdom Metazoa; phylum Cnidaria; class Anthozoa; order Zoantharia; family Zoanthidae; genus Zoanthus; species Zoanthus sociatus. The sequence continues at coordinate 9,147 of JAOBAY020066800.1, forward strand.
TCTTGCACGCTAAAAATATCGGCAAGAAAAAGATTTAAATTTATTGTAAAAATATCTAAAATGGTAAATAATAATATATTAAGATATTTTAGAATTTATTTATGTTTCATAAAATATTAAGGTCCAAAGTTTGCTGACTTGTTATAACTGAATGATTGAAAAATACTAGATAGAGGGAAACATCTCTTCAAAAATATTATGTTATTCCAGTAGTTCAACCAAACTGTTGAAAAAAATTACCGCAGCTGTAGTCAAAACATTTTAACTCTAACAGAATTGGGAAAATAAATCGATCTCGTTAAGCCGCTTAAAAAAATTGGAAAACATCAACAAAATTTTAATTTTGTTAGGAAATATCACACACACTTTTGATAACACTTTTCATTTTTTACAACTGGGTTTAACGAGAAAGTACTTTTTTACAATCAATCTAGTTCAACTGCGCTGTTTGTTTTATGAACAGGTTTATAGAAATTTTAGACCAGAGAGTCTCGAATACGTCTCAAATTTCTAAAGCTTGACCCTCTCTCGCCAATGTTTATTCAATCATGTTGCATGTAAGCTACTTTTTAATCGTTGTTTTGTTTTTCAATTCATACTGTCGCATTAGCTAAACTAGGTCTAACTAACATTACATTTTTTTGTATGTTGAGCTTTAATTTTGGAATCAACATTTTTTCTTGGAATAACTGATTTTGAATGTTTGTAAATCGTAAATTTTCAATTGATATTGTTTACTTTATTGTCGTTTTGCATTTTGCGGGTTTTTTTTGTCTATGTAAATTTTTTTAAGGCTAGCTGACTGTGGGAGATATACTTTGTAACAGACCCCCTGTCCGTTGCATCTATAATCCCTTCCCTCAATCTTTATAAATAAATAAAAAAAGACAAAATAAATTTTTCTCTTGAGCAGAAATTGCTACTCTAGTTGAATTTTGTTTTAACCATTGGTTAATTCGTTAACCAACCATTGAAGAACCTGCCGCCCCAAAGGTCTGCTGTTAATAGTTCCCTTGAAGCGAATACAGTGTATTTTTTTTCGTAAGTCAAAACAAAAAGAGTTGCAACTAGAATATGTTTGCGTCATAATTCTAATAGTCCAAATAAATGTGTAATACTAAAAACAGCCTTTTAGTTTTATGTATTCTGAGTAAATGGTCTATTTAGCCTTCAGGCTTTTTGGGTAACTGATTCATTCGTCCTCGAGGTCCAATTGTTAATTTGGTTACTCAGCAAGAAATTGTGGCCATAGCGCCAGGATCTGAAGTATAGAATATTATGTAAATGCTTCGCTATATAATTCTGAAAATAACGCGCGCTCTGATTGGCTACAATTTACAAATCTATTTCATATAGCTCAACATAAATCACAGAATGACGTCACCTAAATCAAGAGAAGTTTCTCAGGATGGAAGTAAAGTTATTTTCTAAAAGGAATAAAACAGTATTGCTGGTGTTTCTAGCCAATAATACAAAATGCTATGCTGTGACGTGTAGAACACTCGAAAAGTAGAGAGAAACGGCTTCGAATCGTTTTCTCTTGTTGTCCTACGTCATATTGTTCTGTATAATTTTAAACTAGAAACCCACGCGATGCTGTTTTATTCCCTTATTAAAACCGTTGTTAATTACTTGACGCTTTATTTACAATCGATATCCTTCAGGAATTAAGCCAGGCAAAATGGCTTTGTTTGTTATATCATGATTCCTGGACTGAATATCTGAATGCGTCCTTCAAGTTACTTCACCTGGCAATGCCTCAAGCATATAGAATACTAACCGCATAATAAGACATTTTGGTGCCAAGAATTAGCGGAAAGTGGTACGGACAACATTAATTTTGTAATTGAGTACGTTGGAAGGAAGACAGGGCACGTTTCTTTTGCATTTGACCACCACGAAATAAATTCAAAAAACACAAAGTTATTTGGAGATATCAGTTACTGATATTTTAATGCGTGTACCTTAGTGCCAACCGTTTTTCTATGAAACAGGAAAACGAAATTCAAAATTCCATATTCGTTTTTCGTTTTGGAAAACGGAATTTGAACTTTTATTTTTGTCTTCCGTTTTCAATTTATGTTGATATTGAAAAGCGGAATTAAAACATTAAAACTGCTGGATTTACGTTTTTGCATCTTTTTTCTTGGCATTTCCGTTCGTTTCCAACCGGAACAAAGTCTGCATTCCCTGTCAGGTTCAGCATAGGTATACTTTGCCGGCAGCATTAGAATTTATTGAGGCCCTAATAGGGAATTCTCCATATCCTATATTCCAGTATTTCTGGAGCCAAATATCCCATATCCCGGTAACTTGGAGGCTGAATATCCGGGGAACAAAAAAATCGACCGATTGCATGCAGTCGTAAATAGCCAAAAATTGGTATTAGAGTTGCATCAGTATCCCGGGGGTTACTCTATTAGTTTTTGGGTAGGGGTCTGCCGCCCTAAGCTTAAAACCCTGACTCTATCCCAGACCTATGCATCTTTAAAATTGATACCCTGCCCCAGACCTTTAAGTAAAAAATCATACTCTATCCCTAAGAAAACAAGCGTTAAAAGCTACCTAAAGTCCTAACTGCGTCACATCTGTGCTGGTCGTTTTGTTAATGCCATAGATGTTATCATAGCTCCGTCAACACCAGAAACTGTACTCTATCCCAGACAATTAGATCCCTGACCCATGGCAAATTAGATACCCTATCGCAGACCTCAGGCAAATATGATACCCTATCCCAGACTCTAGAGCTCAAAAACCAAATCCTGTAGGGCGACACGTACCTGTATACTTCATGTAGGCGAGTACACCAAAAGATTTGAAAAATCTACAGGTTTAGGATCACTAGGTGTTGCAGTGTAACAGTTAACTGATAGCGTTCAAGGATACAGGGGCGGATCCAGGATTTCAAAAGGGGGGGTGGATGGCAGACCATATTTATTGAGGGGTGGTAGAGAAAATGCCCTGACTAAAAAAATAGGAAACAATTTTACTTGTACTTGTTTACGCCGGGTTTTTTAATTTCCAAATACAGTCCAGATGTTGTACAACTGTAAT
>JAOBAY020066811.1:0-12199 GCA_025331085.2 Zoanthus sociatus
GCAAGTCAGAACTTATTATTTTCTCCAGTGTCTAAATCCGTAACCTACGGTGATAGAGCTTTCTCTGTCTGTGCCCCCAAATTATGGAATTCCCTCCCCGTCCACTTAAAAAATTCTAATTCTCTTACATTATTTAAATCGCATCTAAAAACTTTTCTTTTCCAAAAAGCTCTCAATTAATGTACAGTATACTTAGCTATAGGTTGCTTTTAAATGTACAGTATATTTAGCTATAGGTTGCTTTTAAATATTTATACATATGCATATATATTTATGTAGCTCGTGTTTTTAAACTTTCACTTTGTAAGAGCATTGAGCTTGTATAATGCTCCTAAAACTTTTATTATTATTATTATTATTATTATTATTATTATTATTAACAAAACCAATGTGTAGTAATTGATAGGACGTACTCGGATCCAAGACTCATTTGTTGCGGAGTTTTTAGGGCAATTATTATATTATTCTCATTATATTATGCAGTTTATGCTCCACTAGAAGATGTGGTTACAGCTTACGGAATAACTGCGATGATATATGCGCATGTCATTACACAGACTACCACGGAGAACATATACTAGATGTAGAAACCAAGAGGATTTGTAAAATGCGTTCTAGCGAGCCATTTGGTTTAAATTGGTGGATCCCTGTGCGTTGTACATAGGGACCTCAACATAGCTGTTTTACACCAGATACATTATGGGCTAGTGCTTTTGTTGCCACTTTGTAGTTTACTTGTCACTGAGGAGGACGTAAACTGAAAGGCCATTTGCCAATTAAAATAAATGATCGTAGCTGAATCGCAGACTGGTTTGTCTTTATATTAGATAAATGCGGACGACTCTCAACTTTATGCAGTCCTGAAACGAAGTAATGGTTGTGTTTGTCTTGAACAACTGCAACTTTGCGTTGACTTGCGTTGATAATGTTATACATTGGAACACCCAGAATGGCTTCAAATGCAACCATGAAAAGAACAAAATCATATGCACTTCTAGTGATTTTCGTTTTACGCCTACTGACAGAATCACGCATGCACCAACTGAACTGTCGGTTATGCCATCATTGAACCAGTGGTGGAAGTAAAAGATCTTGGACCCACGTTTGACGCCACCAAGACTCTCCATACTCACGTAAACAATATCTGCCCATCTGGTTCATTATCCGGTTTACATCGAATCAGTAAAATAATTAAGGAAATTCATCTCTCAGGGTGACACATTAAAAAGAGTCGTTCATGCTTTTTTATCTTTTAAACTGGACTACTCTAATGGTTTGTATATATACTTCATGACTTGCCCTCTAACGAAATTCAGAATGTTGATCAAAGACTACGAAATTACGCCACCCAACTTATCGCGAGAAGTAAAAAATCCAAACGTATCACATCTTATCATTCGTCACTGGCTTTCCTTACAAAAAAAATCTTATACCCTGTTCTAGACAAAATTTTCTGTGATTTATATACTTTGTTCTAGACTGGATGGTCCGGAAAACCATACCCTGAACAGTAGTACATACCCGTATAGTCAATCTACATATTAATTGACAACGCTTTCGCATCAAGTCAATATATGGCAGTACCCCCTTCCATCTTCAGCTGGTCAAATGTGAATAATTTCTCTTTCTTTTTCTTGGCCTGTGAACGACAGCCTGACGTAGATATAGTAGAACGAGTCCACCAACAAGAAGACGGTACGGTACACAGTCACAAGAAAAGCAATGCGAAATAAGTGTTTAAGTGTGAAATGATTTTGCAGCCAATGTCCCGATGCGACTATCTCAATAGAAGCAATAGCAATGATGAAAGAAACAGCATTAAAAGAAACAAGATGAACATAACGAGGTCGCTTCCTTGGCTTAGTGAAACAAGACAAGTCTATGTTGACAACAGCAGCCGCCATGTTTAATGCAAACGCTCCTGAAAAGAAAAGAAACAAATATGTTAAAAGTTCTAGCTTATACGGTAGTTCTGAGGAGACATCAACACTTTTAGCAACTGTTTATATTTTGGACCAATATTTTATCTTTTAACAGCTTTTTCAATTATATTAGCGACTTCTTTAGCGACTTTTGTAGCTACTTTTAATATACAAGAAATAGGTTGTGTGTCAAGGATGACAAAAGATTTGCTATTACTGCTATTTTCCTCGCTTTTTTAAAATGTATGTCGTTGAATGTGTTCTATAACAAGATTTAATATACTATACTACGATTTTAAACTTGTAATCAGTATGCTTCAGTTTTAATCAACGATTTTTTTGATGGTGGCATACGTGGTTAACGCACTTGGTAAAATCTTGGCCTTCCAATCACAAGAATGCATATATAGCTCGATCTAAGGTTTGTAAGAAGTTTAACATTTGTGTGACCTTTTTTCTTGAAAAATCTGCCTTTCAAGGTCAATGAAAAGGGCAAAGCCTTGTTTATATTTTGTGCTATCGTCTAACTCAAATATTAGAGAGCTTAAGCAACGGAATGAGTGGAATGGATCGAGAACGGTGTTTTTGGCGCGAATTATTGTCTTAAGCAGCGCGCGTAGTACCACGACCGACGCACGCAGGGTAAAAAGGCGCGAACTTTGAAGAACCCAGTCGAAAATAAACTTTAAATTGTAAAATTGGTTGCAAGAACCTGGGGAAAAAGTCAGAGTTAAAGTAAAATTAATGTAAGTAAATCGTTTACTTACAAAGATTTTATGACGATGTTTTCGGTGCTTGAAACGGTTTCTTTGATTTAGTTTCGGTTGACCTCCGTGATAACAAGAACGCCTGGTGCTTTAAAAAGCTCTCTATTTTTATTTGGCGTGGAGATAGCACGGTGATAGTAGTGCGGTGTATAAATTGATGTTCCAAGTTAGTGCAATGACGAAAGATAGCACGCGGTCAATCTGACTGTGCAGAACTGTTACAGTACAGTTGAATTTACACATGGTGCCAAATTGTCGCGCCTTAATTGCAAACAGTTTTTTATAAAACTCCGATTATTTACGATAATGTATGCTTATGTATGTTTTTCTATCCCACAACTGAGCGCAGCAGAAGAAAATACATGATTCGCAGACAATACTTTGTTTATCACTAGTTATAGCACGCCTTTTTTTTAGTTTTTGGCGGAGTATTTTTGGCCAGAAATGGATTTAAACGGTGGTATTGATGGTATTTTGAGGCTCAAAATGTTCTTATTTTGTTCTTAAATGCCATAAAACCAAGATATTTTTCTGAAATAGCTGAAAATCAACTATAATGCCCATTAGGTACTCTTGTACAAACAAATCCTTAAATCGAAAGACAGCATTAAATATCTAGGTATAATATTAGATCAACACCTTAACTGGAAAGCACATGTAGCTCATGTAGCTCATTTTTGTCTACAACTTCAAAAAAGGGAACCTTTCCAAATTATTTGATAACTTTTTTGAGTCAGTTTGCGAAAAACGTAATTATTGCACTAGATTTGCGTCAAGGTTGTCCCTTTCCCTACCAAAAGCTCTAACAAATTATGGTAAACTTAATATTAGATTTGCGGGTGCTAGAGCATGGAATTCAGTTGATGAAAAAATTAAATTGGCATCCAGCATTTCTCAATTTAAAAAACATCTAAAGGAAGCAATTATCAAAACATATATTGGCAATCAAACCGAGTAAATTCCACCATGATCATAATTTTTCTTTCTCATCCTATAGTTTTGTATGATTATTTAAATTTATAATTATATTTTTTCTCTCTTTTATTTTCTTGTTGTAATGACCACTTCTAATAACACTTATAGAAAAGACCAGCCTGTTGGCTTTGATTAGCTATTTTAGTTATTCCAGCAGGCTGGCACCTAATATAAGGTTTAATTATGTATTTGTATTTGTTATTTTATTGAAAAAGGGTGCAAATAAGATATTGTCATTGTCATTGTCAAAAATACGCACTCGGTGGACACGAGAAATGTTAGCAATGCACGAGGCGAAGTCGAACGCTTTATGAAAATTTAACAAACTACCTTGTTTTAGAAGATATCAGCAGTTCTTTAGGAAGTAAGTTTTAATGGAGTATTAGAAGAACTCAACCAGTATATTTGAAGTGTTTTCACACGTTGTTGAGGCAAGAGGTTTCTCGACATCGCCATCTTGTCAATAAAGTTAATGAATCTGCATGTATTCTCTTCCTCTGTTCTCCACCACAAAACAGCCCAATCTCAATGATTATAATCTGGTATTCAGTAAGTTTAACCTGGCAAAGGGTTGAATTCCATTTCCAGAAATTAAAAAGAAAAATTAAACACAAATTTCGCAAAGTGCTGTCGTTGCACACAAGAAACCAAAACCTTAAACTTATTTGAAAAGTGCGAAATTTTCTTGACAGTCGTTACGGCGTTTCAAAAAGCACTCCAAATCACTTGAGTGTTTACTCTGATAAATTACAACTTTCACTGGGGTCTCACAGATTCAGTTGTTTGAATTTATTGAAGACTTGGCCATTTTCAAGCCATGGGTTAAACACAATTTGTAAACAAATCACACAACAATTATGGCGCTATTTAGAAATAGAAATCAGTTGATCGATTTTGGCGCTAAGTCTACTTCAACAAAAAGAACAACACACGTTATCGGTAGCTTTGTGTTTGGGATTGAGTTATTTACGGTCTTCGAAGTTTCGTTTTCTCGTTCTTCTGCACTTCTTGCAGACACTGCCATTTTCAATAGCACATAAAATTATGCACATAAAATTATGTACATAAAATTATGCGAAGTTACGGAAATTAGAGCATGGTTATGACGTTGTCCTTACGTAATGCAAATGATGTGAACGATTATGGCCAATCGCTCGTGCAGGTTTTGGACAGAGTAGGAACTCAATAACGATATGGCTTTCCTCGATTCAAACTTTTTTTCATCGTCTGTCCATCTGGCTGTCTTTATATTAGTAAAAATATTCGATGAAAATTACGTTAACATTGAAGATATCGATGAAAACAATAATAGCAGCGGTATATATGATTATGATGATGTAACGCTGATAAAAATCTAAGTAAGTGATGATGATGATGATGATGATAGTGATGATAACATTGAAAGTTCTTCAGTTTCGTCAATTTGGTTGATACATTTATGTGGACGTTTACGGCCGTTTCAGAATAATTGTTAATCCCACCCTTATTGCCACAGGCGATTCCATCCCGACGTTTCAGTATTCCAGCACAGAAAGCGCAAGCCAACCCGTAACACTACTTTATATGAATAAGGAACAAACAACCTCTGTTTTGTCAGGTATGTAAAACTTTTTTCTTCTTTCCTCTTCAAGCACGTTAGCAATACTTAAATGGTCAGTTGTGCATCATCTCTACGTATACCCGTTTTACTAATTTTCCGTTTATCTTTCAAAACGTTCGTCATATGTATTTCATATATGATACCTTTTTTTTGTTCTTCTTAAATTATAATCTCTTCATAAGGAGTAGATTTGAACGATGTGTAACAGTTCATCATATTTCTCTTTTTTTAATTAGGTCCATGTATGTTTAACGTGAACACGGGCGACGCTTTCAAGTACAGTTTTGACAAAAAGTCTTTGGTAGAGACGTTCTCTAGGTAAGTGTAAGCTTTATTTTAGGTTAAATTAAGTTACGTGGTCAAAAATATTGTATCTGAAAATATCTTTGAAATATTGAATATTAGCATCAAGCTCAAAATGTTGTGTTGACAGTATTAATATTCAATCGGAAGCTATACAAGTTCCTTCTCCTGCATCATCACACCAGAACCTAATAATGGCATTAATGTCCGGTCAAAAAACGACAGCAAAACTGTCTTATTTACATGTTTTGAGTGAACGGGAACCGCGAAAATCTGTTTAATTTTCAAAAATTAGTATTACTCAAAGGTTTACCTCTTATGTGAAAAAAATAAGTTTGATGTGGACTATAATGTCAATGATGCATGATCAGATGGTTGCAAGCGATTTGCTATCTGATTTCAGAGTCATTTATATTCGATGCATTTGCATACAGCTTGGTTTATCAGGTTCAGTTCAATTATTTTAAAGCGTTATATTGTTTTGTTCATTAAGTCATAAGTATATGTTTTGTGATTGGACGGGCGTGGTTGGTGTAAGATCTTTGCATTCTGACTACAAGGTTTCCAGTTCTCTGTCGAGATTTGATTATTTGTGTGACATTCTTTCCTGCTTAAGCTAACTCAGCTTTCCATCCTTCCGGGGTAGGTAAATGAGTAACAGCATCTGCTTGGAGCTAACCTGCGATGGGTTAGCATCCGGTCCTGGGAGAGTCAAGGATTTTCAGCCGCTTAACACTACAGGAACTGGAGATAAGCGCCGGCTCCATGGGCCACTAGGCTCGTAAAGAATTTAGCTTTTTGTGATTGTTATGTATTTTGATTTGGCCTTCTAGAACCCATTTAGCAAGTACTCGTTCAGCCTTATTACATATGGCCCTGGTACATCTTCGAGAAACCAATATGGCCAAGAAGGTATGTGTATTGACTGATAATTGTCGTGTGGTCAGTTTTGAATATGTTGCACAACAAACCAGATAATCCTATTGTGGGGATAAAACATGTTGATACCACATTAATTCGTGTGTTATTATTTTCTACAGATGATTCACCATCTTTGTTATGATCCGGCCAGTTTAGAGTGTTCAGGACTCCTAAAAGAATATCTCGTCGGTATGAGTCAACAGAAAAAAAATATTTTATAAAAATTTAAATACAAAGTAATTGCAGTAGTTATTGCAAACATGAAATGAAAGGTAATTTCCTATATTTCTTTCCTTCTCTGCCATCTATTCATCCTCATTTTTTTCCTCTTCCCCATTTATAATCATCGTATATCTTCCTCTTATCCTCTTCCTTATCCTACTCCTCCTTATCCTCCTACTCATCCTCATCATCTTCCTCCTCTTCCTGCTCTTCCTTCTCATCATCAGCATAGCCATCATCATCATCATCATCATCATCTTCATCATCTTTCTTATCATTATCGCCATCTTCATCATTTTCATCATCATCATCATCATCTTAACATCTTCATCATTATCATTATCATTATCATCATCTTCCTTATCGTCATCACCATAATCATCGTCATCATCATCATCATCATAACCATCATCGTTACTATTATCACCATCATCATCATCATCATCATCATTTTCATCATCGTCATAATCTTCATATTTTCATTATTTTCATTATTATCACCATTATCACAATATCATCATTTTTCTCCTCCTCCTTCTCGTCTTAGTCTTACTACTCATCCTCATCATCATCCTTTTCATTATTCTCGTCCGCTTCATCATCATCATCATCATAGCCATCATCATCATCATCATTTTCATCATCATCATCATCATAACCATCATCATAACCATCAATTATCATCATCGTCATCATCATCATCTTCATCTTAACATCTTTATCTTCATCATTATCATTCTCATCTTCCTTATCATCATCACCATCATCATCATAATCAAATATAGATTGCCACTCAAAGATTTTGGTTACCTGGGTACCAGCGTTGTTCGCTTGTGCGCCGCAAACCTGAAGCTTTATCACGATAACTTCATTATAAAGTAACTATTTAAATTCTGGCTTAGTGAATAGAGGTTCCAACGAAATACTTGGCGAGAAACAGGGTTTATCTACGGTGGCCCACAAGTGTCAAACGTAAACAAAACACCAAAACACATTTACAACTTGAAAACACGTTCACAAATTCGAAAACACATTCACAAAAGTCAAAAACACATTCGTAAAGTCGAAAACACATTCGGAAAAAAGACATTCGCAAACGGAACACATTCGAAAATACAAAACATTCGACCCAGTCACCCTCCTCTTTCTCTACGACGAGAAAGACAATACAGGCGATGCTTTGTGTATATTCTTGCCTTTTCTGCCGTCTTTTTTGATTTTCTCTCCGCATTTTGAACAGAAATCAAAGGTATCTTCGAGAGTGCTTCCACATTTGCTGCAAACCATGGCGGTCCTGGAAAGGCCGATTTGGTAACCGGTCCCTTCTTTGATAGACGAGAAAGCCCGGGTCGAATGTGTTTCGTTTGCAAATGTGTTTTTGACTTTTGTGAATGTGTTTAGAATTTGCGAATGTGTTTTCGACTTTCGCAATATGTTTTGAATTTGTGAAGGTGTTTTCAAGTTGTAAATGTGTTTTGGTGCTTTGTTTGCGTTTGACACTTAAGGGCCACCGTAGTAACCTGGAACCTAGCTCTAGGAATATAACTTGAATGTAACAATATAAATATTTGAAATATAGATCAACTCAGGTTATTGTAAGTATTCACAATCCTATAAAAGTAAGAAGCACATAGCTTACTATCACTAAAATCCAGTGCATGCAACTTTCTTTATAGAATGGATTGGGTAGAAATCGGGAGAGGTACTGGCCACTGGAAGGTTCGTACAAAAAGACAAATTTTATACCGTAGTGAAAAAAAACCAAACAAATATTTAACTGACGTTTTGGACTGGAGTTCTTTATTGGAAGGACAACGACTGAAGGATTCCAGTCCGCAATGCCAGTTAATTATTCGTTTTAATTTTTCACTACGGTGAAAATAACGTATCTATTTGTAAAATTGTTTCTGTAGAAACACGGACGCAGTGCATTTCATTTACTCAAACAAGATTATTTACCTATCATTAATTAAACACTGCAAATATAGACATATTAATGGGTATAATAATGCAAAACTAACAGAAAACACAAACGTGTTTCTTACGGTATTTGGTGATTAAAAGGTAATTTAGTGCCGAAATATCGCTCCTAGTTTAATAACCAATTATTGCCTTTTGACTTCAGCTGTGTAAATGCTTGGCGTTGGAGTAGTGATTTAAAACCGAAGGACAAACGGAAATTATAAAAGCACGTAATCACAAAACTTACGTGTGAGTGTCGTTGTAAAGGTTTTGTCTGTGAGTTTAGATAAACCTGAAATAAGGAATGAAAAAATGATGGTTGAAGATTATTTAGCAATAGCCTTTGAACAACGAAATCAGTTTTTAAATATTCCACATGGTTATTCAAAGTTTAAGAATAAAACTTTGAAAAAAAAAATAAATTGGTTCATCGGAAACCTCATTTGAACTGAGACGTTAATTTATGCTTTGTGTTTTTCACTCAGTTCAGAGTTACTTTTTTTCTGAATAACTTAATTGGCTACGATCCAATTAGCTGCAATCCAATTATATTTTGTTACCTGTCAGTGACGTGTGGTTTGTGAGCGCTTTGTTTAATTGTTAACCAACTACCGGCAGAACACCTATCATTTTCGTTCAGTCTAGAGTTTCTTTTTTCTGAATAATTTCATTGGCTAGTTCAAGAAACAGACATGAGCCAATTATCTGCAATCCAATCATATTTTGTTACTTGTCAGTGATGTTGTGAGCGCTTTGTTTAATTGTTAACCACTTACACAACAGTTATTATGCGTTACATTTTCTAATACATCTGACTCGTTCAAAAAGCCAATATCAAAAATACCCAAATAACCTTTGTTTGTCCCTCCAAATTTTGCACTGTTTTTATTTTTCCTTGGGGCTAACAAGGGTCCCCGGAGAAACTGGAAACAATGCTTATGCAAAATTTTGGCGGACAATAAAAAGGCATTTTTGAAATTGGCTAATGTTGTTCCAGTGCGTTTCAATAAAATGTTTTCTTACCTGTTGGAGGTACAGTTAAAGACGGCTTGAATGCTGGCCAGTTAGCTGAGCGAGGCCACTCTTTTTGCTTACAATACCCCAAAGCATTGTGACCTTTAGGAAACTCAATGCACATGTCAGCCCCGTACCAGAAGTGTTTAGTGCAGTTATTGTATGTATTAACACACTCCTCACGACAGGTATAATGTAGAGATCTGTAATGTATAAATATAGAACAATCAAATATCAATTTTGAACGAACTGACAAATTGTTTCTGCGGTTACACTTCTCAATCTAAATTGAAAGTACTTAAGTTTTAAAGGTTGAATCAGTAAAAACAAAACGGAGCATTGGCGGTAGGGAGTGGCCTCCCCACCTTGAGCTAATGACCTGTAACTTGTACAGAAAACAGCAAGAATGTATACTTACCCAGAAAAACAAGGTGGTACAGTCTCCGCACAAATCAATTTTCTCATTTTCTCAACGCATTTACGATTGGTGTGGTTCTTCGCAGTATAACTGGCTATAGTTCTGTTCATGTAACTTTTATAGGCCTCCTGGGTCGTGGGGGTGAGTATTGTGTACTTGTATCCCAGTCCCTTACACGCGGGTATTTTCATTGGATGACACTTCAGCTCTGTGTAGCCTGAAATTTTAGACAATATGATTTGGTAACAATTATATCAATGAAACAATATCGCTGCTATCGGTCACATAGCTTCATAAGTGAGTAAATACTAAGAAAAAATCTAATTGTTTTTCTTTTGAGATCCAAATTGTTATTTTTAGGTTTTTCTTTCATTGAAATTGTGCTAAAATGGATCAGAATAAAGAAACACTCTTTCCAATATAAAATTCCAAAACCACACTATACGTCACTCACTTACACGTCTTATTGAAATATATCTATTGATGAATTATGTATAAAATAAATGTTTAGAACTGTTTTGTTGAATATTAAGGACCCTTAACTTAAAAATACGCTTAATCTTTAACATGTTTTTCAAAGTTAACTTTAAAAAAGTTAAAGTTGTCCATGTGCAAGTACTGTTTACATAATTGGCCGGCATCAGTAGTATTCTGTTCTTTAATCTATTGGGTATCATTTGGTATGGTTCTTTGTCAAGAAAACATGTCTGATAATTTATCCCTCGTTTTTGGAGTGGACGTTCTCGGTTCTAGTAAGATTATCAGGTTATGTCGGTCAGTCCTAAGTATCAGTAACAGTGATTATTGAGACTGAGTTTGTGCCGCGGTACGGCGGAGGTTATTGGTTTAAATTCTGTTAAATTCCAAAAACAAATTTGTCAGACTTCTCTTTCACCACTGCTTGAATGGAATAGATTCGAATTCCAAGCATAGTTTCTGGTAATTTAACTGACTACAGCAGATTTATTTTAAACAGCCTCGTTTTGTTTTTGAATATTCAAGATACAAGTGAATCAGAGAGCAAGAAACATATACACGGCTCAAGAACCTGTAAATTTTTCCGAGACTATTTGTTGTTAATTTTTTCGCTGCTTCAGCCTTAATTTGTTCTTATTTTGTTCTTATTTCAGTGCCCAGTTTGCATTTGAAATGATGGGAAATCAAAGCAAAAAGACGAGGCCGGCATTGAAAAACAATGCCGATCTTGTGGAGGTCTCTGTACATTTATGTAAGATTAACGAGGAAATTTTCATATTGCATGAATACGCGTATCATTTGGGACAACAATAGATATAATAATAAAATTAATCGAAACGGTCCTTCTGTGTTTTTACTGTGCACATTGCGAACGTAAATTACAAGATTCAGTAAAGTTTCAACTAGAAATGTTTTAACTTTTTTCAGCCTCAGCCTGAGCTTGTTCTTAAATTGTTCTTAATTTTCGGCCAACCTGAGCCTAATTGTTTTTATAAAGTTGTTTTTATAAAAAAATGCTCGTATCCAACAATATACGCAGTTGTAAATAGTGACAATGGAATTTAGAAATATTTCACTCCATTTCGAGGCTAAAACTGTACAAGTTGAATCTGCTGTATTGCGTATAACTGCGACGATTTATTCATAACGTCACGATTAATATTGGTTGTAAAACCGTTAAATTTGCAATTGAAAAATCATAAATTGCAAATGTCTATATATTTTATAATCTATGCATTCGTTAACTGGTTGGCAAGACGTCACCCTCACACCGCCTATCCCCCGCCTCCCCCTGTTATCATTTGATTGGTGGGATAGTGTTGTGTAAACACAATACGAGCTGAGAAAGAAACAAGGAAAGACGTTAGTTGTAACACATTAGCCAGGGTTTCACAGGACATTCAAGTACAGTTGAAAATCCAAACTACAGTAAACAACTAAACTCAGACCTTGACTTTTGTTGAACTGTAAGAAAAAGTCAAATGGCAAAATTATTAAAAATCAAGTGTTTTTGTCGACGAAGACGGAAGATCTTAAAAACGGCATAACATGACTGCGCTATATTTTGCATTTGCATGCCCACTATATTCACAAAGTTATTCCTTTTAGAATTGAAATG
>JAOBAY020066822.1:0-12198 GCA_025331085.2 Zoanthus sociatus
CACAAAGCATACAAAAAAGTCATAATCGTATTCTAAGTTACGAATGTTAAGCTTGTTTTCAATGACTGATTAATTTAAGTTTAACAAGAACCAAAAGTAATCGATATTGATTTTTAAAATCGCCATAAGATAAAAAGTTATGCTATTTAGTCTTGTGCGTATGTCATCTTTCATGTGCATAGCTTCTGCTAAAAGTTAACATCCGGTGAAGCCAAAAGCGGGCATTTTAAAAAAGTTTTTTCGACTGAATGATCTTATACTGGAAAACATAAACAAACATATGCGGTGGACTTTTGGGAAAACGCCCTGTCTTTTAAAAGCGTGTTAATTTTTCAAAACTTGTTTAAAATCTTTGAAATACTGTAGGCTCCGATTGAGGAGTTGTTCACCAATTGACTTGAAATTTGGCAGTTTTACAGCTACCTAAATTCAAGACCGTGTCAGCTTTTTTTGAATTCTTATAAACTTTAATTTTCAAGTAATTGTAATAAAACTCCGCAGCTTTAATTTTTCAATCTCTTACAAGGTAGAAAAAACCAGAATTGTATCCATGCAACTCAAAATGTTTTGTTTGTACCTAAGAAAAACATTTTTGTTTGGTTGGACAATATCGCAATTTGCCTCTAACACTAAATCACCCGTATAGTTAAAAGCGATGGCAGTATATAAATCGGGAAAAGTCCCTAAACTGTAACTGACTGCTCAAGTTAGCTCAAATACAAAATTGATAGCAGTTTAAGCAACAAGTTGAATGTAAATCCAGTAAACAAGACGGTTTTTTCCCTAAGATTGAATCAGTCTTTTGAACGAGAGATTCTTTTCTAAAACAACTGAACAAGTCGTTCGCACGAGTGGGTCTAATTTTGAAACGACTTATGCATTCTGCATAGCTCACTCTACTGAGTTTGAGCACAGTGGTATGCAAAAACAATTCACACTTGTGAGGATATAACTGCGTTATTATCTTCAGTCTCAAAATTTTCTCTTAGCTGCACTGACGAGTCCTCAAAGGATTCTGTCTGTAGATTGAGTTTATAAGAGAGTGTAAACTACCTGGATGTTCAAGTTATTAACACCAATGGCAAGATTGAGACGGACTTGTATACAAAACCGACAGATAGGCATCAATTTCTTTCTTATACTTCTTGTCATCCGAGAGGATGCAAACAGGGCATTCCTTATGCTCAAGCGCTGAGATTAAGACGTATATGCTCTACAAACGCTGCCTTTGAGAGAAGAGCCAATGAACTCAGCAATTATCTGGTGGCAAGAGGATACAAGAAACGAATTGTACGTGAACAGATCCGGAAAGCTAAGTTAAAATCCAGAGAAGAGGCATTAACACCTGCGTCTCAAAAGGCTAATGCGCGAGTTCCTATGGTAGTGACATACCATCCTAACCTTCCAAACATTGGATATATCCTGCGGGAACTTCAGCCGTTGCTTCATTGCTCATATAAGTGTAAGAAAGCATCATACAGGTAAATCCAGGTTTTACAAGTCGAAAACTAAGAGAACAAATTAAAACCAAGACAAAGAGCCACCCCTCGTGAGCCAACAGTGTGTTGTAAATGGATTTAAGTGTGACCTGTGTGATGCAGGTTATGTCGCCTTATACAGACTGCATGCTGACACCTTCATCAACGCATTGAAGAACACAAAAATTCAAGATCGGCAAGCACGTCCCAGGACACGGAATTGATAGAAATGACATTACCAAATATTTCAAAATTTTTAAAAAAATCTCAAAATAAACTAGACAACCTTATTACAAAACTACGTTCTAACCTGTATTCTTGAAACGGTAAAATCTGTAACAGGTGGATTGAATACAGACACATAAGGATCCTTGGGGTCTTGGTATGATGGGAAGATATTCTCTTTGGCTGTACTTGGCTTGTACTGCAGCATTTCACACAAGGTGTCAACATCTTTATACTTTGGTGTAAGACCAGCTCTAACAACATTATCGCTACAAGCCATGCACTCCATGCAATCTGGTCAACAAATGAAAATAAAAATATAACTAGACAAATTCGGCTTGAATTTAAATGAGTAAATTAAAAGAGTGAGTGGAAGGGTAGGATAAAGAGAGCTAAATCCTTTTTTTAGAAAAACTGACTGCTTTTTGCAAATTTTTTACGTAACATAAACATAACATAAACACTTTATGACAACTCCCCAAAGGGGCTTTTCAGTGTCATATTAAAAATCCCCCCTTCTTCTCCCAGTTAAGAATCCCAAATGGTAGGAGGCAAACCAATTGGCTATTTACAAAGCGTGGTGAATTTGTCCCTGGGATCACCGAGGACAAATCCATAGGGTAGTCCGAGTCGGGGATTCGAACCCGGGTCTTCCGCATTCAAATCCCCACCTCTAACCACCAAGCCATAATGAATGAAAAACGATTTTCAGCCAGACAGCCAATATATCTGATAAACACAACATTCACGTACCCACCATAAAATGCACGTCTGCCCTTTAGGAGCATAACCAGAGAGAAGGTAAGATTACTGAAACAAGTCATATAACCTTTTTTATAAATTGGGGCCTTTTTGTAAATACTTTTTTTAATGAATAAAAACTGTTTGTCAGCCAGTAAACAATTATATCTGTAAAACACAGTAGCTATGTTGCCTCCCAGCATAATATGCATATATGCGCATATCTATAGCCTTAGGGATATCTAAAGTTACTATTACTTTGTACAATTGTACTCATATTACCTACCTCTAGGACAGGACACTAATCTATCGTAGTTTAACCCCCAGCAGAAGCTGGTACATATATTACCTACCTTGTGGACGGACACTAATCTATCGTAGGTTGGCTTCTAGCAGGGGCTGGTACTCATATTACCTATCTCGTGGACAGGACACTAATCTATCGTAGTTTAACTCCCAACAGAAGCTAGTACTCGGCTCACCTGCTTTGTGGACAGGACAGTAATTTATCGTAGCTTAACTCCCAGCAGAAGCTGGTACTCGTATTACCTACCTCGTGGACAGGACACTAATCTATCGTAATTTAACTTCCAGCAGAAGCTGATACTCATATTACCTACCTCGTGGACGGGACACTAATCTATCGTAGGTTAGCTCCCACCAGAAGCTGATACTCATATTACCTACCTCGTGGACAGGACACTAATCTATCGTAGGTTAGCTCTCAGCACAAGCTGGTACTTATATTACCTATCTTGTCTCCAGAGAGTTTAATATTCTTTGATGAATCGTTGCTCTTTTTCTGAATGTGTGCTGCTCTAGTGGACTTTCTAAGACCCTCAACTGTCTGACCCAGTGTGTACTTGTATGGACTTTTCTTAAAAGTCCCGAGGGGAGAACTTGTATATATATCAATATCAATATCTCGTGGATGGGACACTAATCTATAGCAGTTTAGCTCCCAGCAGAAGCTGATATACCCATACTACTTACCTCGTGGAAGGGACACTTATCTATCGTAGTTTAACTCCCAGCAGAAACTGGTAATCATATTAGCTATCTTGTGTCCAGACGTTTTGTTTTCTTTGATAAATCGTTGGTCTTTCACTTCTAATTATTTTTTGTCTAATGTTGAAAGTATATTTCAAATGCATTTCTATACATTTTTTATTTACCTCCACTCAAATATGCGTGGGGGAGATTTGGCCCCAGGAACATGGCTTCACCAGGCGCGAGAACAACATGGTTCAGAAAGTATATACAGAAGCATCCAACATCCCCAGGAAACTGACTGTGCAGTCGTAGAAACAGATCCCCAAGGCAGTCCGAAACCTCTTCATTGGCATTTTTCCTGCTTGTAATTCGGTTTAACAATTCATTTAGCCCTCGAGACACTTTGTCTTTCTCACTCTTCATGAGAGATGAAAAACAGCTTTTTAGTGCTTGTCTTGTATCTTCCTCTTCTGAAAAATGTTACAAGAGCACATTATATGTACATATACTACATGTCTTTCATTGGTTTCTAAAATCAATAAAAATCCTTTGAAAGGACATGTGGTTAGTGGAAATTAAAATAATAGCAAAAAAATTGAAGCGTATCACAGTCACAGCTGTCTTGTGTCTTGAAACTGTGGAGGTTTTGCTTTTACGACTGTTAAACTTTTGGAGCACTGATGACGTGCTCAGTAGCAGAAAATCTTTTTTGAAGTTAAGTACGATAAAAAAATTAGACTTTAAAAAACTAAAAGTGAATTTCAAACCAAAAGATACAATTTTTCGGTTCTAAAACATGAACTTTGCTCGATTGTGTTGCGATCTTTTCTTTTGGCTGACACGCGTTTGAATTGTGCGATCAAAAAGTAAACTGTTAGGTCAACAAAAGAATACTAAAAGTAAACCAGGGTTCCTGCAGCTCAGGACATTTCAAATTTAAGACCTTTTTAAGACTTTTTAATGCCAAAACACAAACAATTTAAGACCTATTCTATGAATTAGATTTTTAACAAAAAGTCTTAAAATGGAAAATCATACAACTGATAGAACAGTGATTTACCATCTTTATCAAGATTGACCCGTTTCAAGACCATACATAAACACATTTCAAATGAAGGAAATACAAAAATAAGATAAAATTGATTATTTCTGAGCAATCAATGCATTACTTTTAGTACATAGTGGCAAGTTCATTGTAAGTACAAATGCCAGTGTTAAAGTCCGTTCTGAATGTCCCAAGAAAAAAAATATGAACACGTAGTTCTTATTGGTAATAAATTGCTCTCATTTAATGTTCACTTCTTATGAATGTCCATTCAATGACTACAACAAAACTATTCTTCAATATCCAACTGAACTATAAATAAAACACTATTACTCATAATTCTCCAATTTGGACAAGTTCTTGGACAGAGCACAGTAATGTTATGGACAGCTTGAGCTAGACAATGAGCCTGAGCTCTTCAGATTTTGATTCAATCTGCTCTTGGACCACCTTCACAGCTCTTTTCTCCTTTAGCTTCTGTCGAAGTGCATTAGATCTGGTCAGGAGTTCTTCCATTTTCTCTGGACGCTGCTGCTCTGCTTCTTCAGCAAGCTTGTCCGCATCAGTACCGAGTCTGTCACAAATAGCTTGCAATGTCTGTCTCTGTTTCTTGGCAGTTTCTAATTGTGTTGCAATCAGCTTTCTCTTATGACTTTGCTCCTCAGTTATCCTCTTTCTTTTTTCTTCATCCAGATAAGCACGATATGGCGACCTTGCTGAAGCTGCAGACTGTAGCAGCTCCTTCGTAACTGGAACTTTTGTAACACCACCACAAGTGACAACATAACCGCAGATTTGTCTGTGAGCAACTACAGTTTGTGCTTCCATATTACATATTTCAATCTCTTTGTTGATGGAGAAGCCCCTCTCCACGATGAGTTGCCTGTCCATGGGAGAGCAACAGGAGTTTTCGACATATCTCCCACAACTTTGGATATCCTTTCATCTTACAATACAGGAAAGTGTCTACACGTACTTCTGAACTTGCGAAGTCAAAGTTCTCAAAGCTGTCATCTCTTGATTCCTTGTCGAAAAAGTCACTGTATTGTTGCATAATTACTTCTCCATCTGCTGAATTCTTCACACATTTTCCCATGACCAGTCGATTGTTCACATATCCAATTGAATAA
Source organism: Zoanthus sociatus (assembly GCA_025331085.2). Taxonomy (NCBI): domain Eukaryota; kingdom Metazoa; phylum Cnidaria; class Anthozoa; order Zoantharia; family Zoanthidae; genus Zoanthus; species Zoanthus sociatus. The sequence goes on from JAOBAY020066822.1 coordinate 5,613, forward strand.
AAGGATTGATTAACAACACCAGAACAATAAATTAAAATTGCTAATAAATATATAATTGCAAATGATTCACCAGAGCACATCACAACTGTCACATCGAGCTATTCTCTCTCTGCGGGCCGCGTGACCTCCGATGAAGTCATACCCAGGCTTCTTCCACTGACTTGCACGCTCAGCAGACAGGAAAAAACAAACAACACACGTCGTGCGTCCGATCAAGTAGCACAAATCTCAGGTTAACATCCCAAAAATATATAGAAAAGAGCAACTCCTATTCTTTTGTTTCAAATTTAATGCCTTTTAAGACCTTGGGGAGCAATTTTACCAAATTTAAGACCTTTTTAAGGCCTTAAATCTGCAAAGAGACTCATAATGACTTTTAATGACTTTTAATGCCCCGCGGGAACCCTGTATGGTAATCAGAACCGTTTTTTTTTCCAATGTCTAGTAAATGTCCACTCCGATAACACAATGGCTTTTAACTGAAATGCCTTGATCATAATTGTTGATTTCATTTCCTTTCTTTTTAAAATTAATTTGTTTTTACGTTCTATATATCCCTAAAAATTACTTGTGCCCAAGTTAATCTGCTTTAGCTTTACCTTAACAAAGACTTTATTTAGGTGTCAAGCCTTCTATTCGAAGGTGGACGGAGACCTTTCACATGACAGACACACACACACATAAACATAGATATTTCCTCGAGAGTCTACAGTTTAACTTCCCTATCCGGGAAGATGTGAAGGTCTAACCATTCGCAGATGTTAGCGCAAAGGAAGCACCTTCTCCTCAACTATTTAAAGACCCTGAGTGCTGGTCCGACCGGGAATCGAACCCGAGCCTCCCACACGATAGACTGGCACCTTACCAACTCGGGCTAACCAGGCAGCTATTAAAAAACTTACTATCTGTATTATCTTTGATACCAGAAAATTCAAGTACTTTCAAGCATGAATTTTATAATTCAAACATTTTCAAGGCCTTGAATTTTTGTTTTAAATTCAAGCATTTTCAAGGACGTTCAAGGCTTGTACGAGTCCTGTTTTCTTCTTACAAAGTATAAGGTGAAGAAAACAAAACCCTAATAACCGGCATAAAAGAGTAACCAGTGCGACAGAAATGTAGTTTTTCTGAAGTTTCGTCGTTCGCATTTCCACTCTTGTTGCTAAAGGTCCCTATTGAGACTGAGTTTGCATTATGGTGTAAACTTTCAGGTTCCAACGGGAGTAAAACCCGTGACCTCAGCTATAACGGTGCAGATCTCTAACCAAATGGGCTATGAAGCAGCAACTAAGATAGCAGGTCATCTCTAAAGGATCCATCAATGGCATTCTAAGGTGTAAAACGATTACTGAGACTCAGATAATCAATTTTAGGAAAGATTTTCTCTGTTATGATTATTGAGACTGAGTTAATACAACTATCAATAATAGATATAATATGTCTTATTCAATTTTCATACACTGTAAGTATTCAGTTTTTCTGATCGGCCGATTTGTACCATGTGATACTGGGTTATAACGAAACAACCACCATAACGTCATTTTAGTGGTGTAATAGCCGTGGTGAAAATTCAACACACCACTGCCATTACACCATGGCTTCGGCGATTAAATTTGTCTTCACAAAGTAATTTTAAAAACTTGTTAAAATCATTCTATATTCATTTAATAATCATGTTCACTTCTTAAAGGCAACATGAGTCCATTTCCAAAAATCTAACCCTTTAAAACAAATCCTCAAAATCTACAAAAAAGCTTGGTAGTTTAATGAAAACGGCAAATATGACTTCAGCTTGAAAGCTCTCTGAAAGCGTGAACGTTCAGATCTTTAAATTAATCTTTCTCGTTAAAAAATTCAGAATTAAGTCTACATGTTTTCAGAAGTCTATCACTTAAAACAAAAAAGTAAAAAATGTCATTTTCAATCTGACCCACAAGACTTCTCAACTCTAACCTACTGCGGTTTTCAAATTTAATTGTTTGACATCGCTAACAAAAGCATTGTTGTTGCGTTCAACGTAAGGAGAACGGAACCCGCAATCCTGGGATTGTACTCAGTTGTACTCTGCTGTACTCAGTTGGGATTAATGTGGTATTCAGTTGGTATTCCTGTGGTACTCAATTGGTTTTCCTGTTGTACTCAGTTGGGACCCCTGTGGTACTCAGTTGGGATTCCTGTGGTACTCAGTTGGGATTCCTTTTACTCTGTTGGAAATCCTGTTGTACTCAGTTGGGACTCCTTTGGCACTCCGTTGAGATTCCTGTGGTACTCGGTTGGGATTCCTGTGTTACTCTGGTGGAATTCCTGTTGTACTCAGTTGGGACTCCTGTGGTACTCAGTTGGGATTCCTGTAGTACTCAAGAATGACTTTTTTGTCGTTTGTCAGCCTTTTCTGCGCCATCTTGAAAATTTATTTCGTTCTGCACGTCACATGCTGATGCATAAATGTCAATCGCTCCCCTCATGGCGAGTAATTTTTTCTTTCTATAAGACCAAACCAGGGCTGGGTTGTTCAAATGCTGGTTAATGTTACTCTGGTTTAAGCGAAAATTCAAAGAGCAATTTCTTCTTTAAGAAAAGGTAAATGATTCTATTTAGAATACTGCTTGGATTATCAACGGACCGTAGGCATGACGTATCATTATTCCTTGTAACAGTATTTAATGTTATTCTTCTGGGCTGGGTTGTTCAAAAGCTGGTTAACTTGAACCCTGGGTTAAGCGAAAATTCAAGGAGCTATTTCTTCTTTAAGAAAAGGTAAACGATTCTATCTAGAATACTGTTTGGATTATCAAAGGACCATAGACATGACGCTTCACTATTCCTTTTAATAGTATTCATCTGGGCTGGGTCGTTCAATGACTGGTTAACTTTAACCCTGGGTTAAGCGAAACTTTAAGGAGCAATTTCTTCTTTAAGAAAAGGTGAACGATTTTATTTAGAATACTGTTTGGATTTTCAAAGGACCATAGGCATGACCCTTCTCTATTCCTAATCTAATAACAGTACTTAATGTTATTCTTCTGGGCTGGGTTGTTCAAAAGCTGGTTAATTTTACGCTGGGTTAAGCGAAAATTCAAAGAGCAATTTCTTTTTTAAGAAAAGGTAAAAGATTATTACTCTGATTATTACTCTGAGTGTTTATTATGGTCTCAGCGCATCAAGTTCTTACTTTAAATCGAACGCACAGTACTAATCTATGATTATTTCGAGTTAAAAAAAATACACATGAATAGGGCAAAAACATCTTGATGCAGGAGACTTTTGGCTTTAATGAGTCACTCAGGGTAAAAAAATAAAAGACGGTTAATCTTAAATTCTCCAATAAATATTTTTTCTGTAACAAGATCCAAGGCAATAGTCAAGGACTTCAATTTCAAACTTTTTATGGAGTTATATCCCTGTCCCAACTGGAATGGTAAGGTCATTTACTATTATTATTATTATTATTATTATTATTATTATTGTTATCATTATTATTATTAATATTATTTGCCTATACCTATTACCTCCTTTAACTACATTTTTCATCCACTTTAGGACATCTCTCTAAATGAAGTTAATCAAACGTCGCTAACAGGCAGAACAAATTAATGTCCAGTTGTAACATGCGAAGAATATTGTTTAATTGAGTTACTAGACAACCAATTGACCAATCACACACCTGACCCTCCTCCTCCTTGTCTACACTACCAGCCTTGGCTAAAATCTCCTTCAAAACATCCTCATCATTCGACTTCATGTCGATCCTCTTGCCCTTAAGATAATGAGGCGTGTCCCGCCGTCTCAGTCGATCGTGTCTCTCCGGGTGTTCCTCACCAAGGAAGCGGATCCTGTGCTCCCTTTCATCATCAGAGTCCGATCCAGATTCGTGCTGTCGAGAGAAGAGACAATGGCTTTAATGATCCTCACTCTAAGTAATTATGCGTAAAAACAATGAATGAAAACCATACATAGTTAAAGCTAGCTAAACGAGCCCAATAGCCTATTGAAGACAGAGATTATCTCTGGTTTCTGTAGTGTTAAGCGGATGAAGAGATGTTGTACGGGTCACTAATCGAACACTGGTTAGTATTCTATTCACCAACCTCCTAAAGGATGGAAAGTTGAGCTAGCTTTGGAGGAAATGAAGGTCAACCAAGGGTTCAAATCTCGCCAGAGACGGCGGGCAAACGTGGGACCTTGTAGCTGGAAGGAACCAAATAGACCACCCACGTGCCATGGTAACAGTAAACAGTGTATTAAACATATGTTCATTCTACAGCGATTCACTGATCCGCTGATCTGTTTTGAAAAAAAAAAATTTACAAAGGGAGCCAGCCAAACGGAGAAAATAAATTAACCATAACCGGCATAAGACTTACGTGACGATTTGTATTGTCAATGTCTGATAATGTGAAGTTACTTTAATAATTAATTTGCCTCAGCTAAGCGTTTTCCTCTGTTTTGGATATCTTTAAACTTTACTAAACAATACCAGGTATGAAAATTTAAGTTCAAAGACGCCATTTTGAATGTGTCACAACCTAACCCCAGACTTCCGCAAAAACCATTGGCGCACACTAAGGTTTTTCTAACGGGCACCCAAGAATTCATCAGCGCAACCATATTCACGGTTTAGTTGTGACTCTTGAAATATGGACGACCTGGATTTTTTTTTTATACATGGTAATACATGGTAATAATTTGAATGCATTTTTTGTTCCATATCTATATTCTATAATTGCATTACAAGCACAGCAAACAAAATCGACTGAGATTCAAACTTATCTTATCATGTTGATAATATACCACCTGCATAAAGACGCAGGCCCATTGCAGGGGGATAGCGCACCACCCATAACATTAACAGCAAACCTTTTTTATTTATAATAAAATTATATGTGGGAAAACATGTCGAATTCAATGGCGTGGTCGTGTTTTTGTCACTGCCTCAAAACACCCTGCAAAAATTCCTGCGTATGGGTCTGTGATGAGATATTACTTCAAGAAAAATGGTCCCATAAAATGGACCAACCAAATACTGCATGTTTTCCCATTTGCTTAAAGCAAAATTCAACAAGCTTTCCATGCAATTTTCATGTGTGCTGAACCTTTTCAAGATTTTTATATGCGGGAGATTCTGTAAAATGTAGTCAATTCAAATAGCAAATACTTACAAATACTTGCAGAGAATAAACCACTTGGTTTCCCAATCGAGAGCCTTTGTATCATTATACAAACGCTCAAAAAAATAAAGACAAATAAAGACAAACAATTTTATCGCCTAAAATTTCACTCAGTGGAATGTAACTAAAATTCAAGAACTTTCCAGGTCCCTCTCAAAAAAATCCCTAGTTTTTCAAGGGCTCCTAACAGTAGTATTTTAAAGCACTTTGGGCGAATAGTGAAAATGGCGCTATATAAATAAAAGTATAAGCGAAAATATTTTATTGTTAAATAAAATATTAATAATAATAATAATAATAATAATAATTATTATTATTATTATTATTATTATTATTATTAACAATGAAAGATTTTTGCTTATCTAGTTAGTACGACAAATTCTACCTTTGTTATAAACTACACTCATCATATAATCTCTCAACAAAAGCCCTTGAACACAACCAAAAAATCTAAAACCAGATATAATTTTAGCCAATCAAAGCAAGAGGAAGACATTATCAACTATAATTTCAGCCAATCACTGCATTAAAACGTACCTCTCCATCTTCAGCATCACGCTCGTCGACTGTATGGTTTTCATTTACAATACCATTTTCTTGTTTTTCTTGCGATGGTGGGACTGAAGCGAATCCCACACCTTTTCTTTCTGGCACAGCTTTGCTCTCATCTTTTGCCTGGGCAGGTTCTCTTGGTGTGATTTCGTCAACAATTTTAACTTTCTCAGTAAAGGAGAGCTTCTTGGGGCTGGTTTCGCTGGAAGTGCCATCTTCATTCTCTTCCTAAAAGGTTGAATGGGAAATTAGAAAGTGTTTTTCAACATGACAGCATTCACTCATACAATACTTTTCCATGTCCAACAAAAATTTGGCGATTTGCAATCCACTATCAAGGACCTCAAGTTTTAAATTCAATGAAATCAGAAATCAGAATCGAAATTCAACAAGAGATTCTCTGTTTAAGTTTAAATTTAGATCGTATCACCAGAATCTATTTTTTGTGTGTTTTAATTGTTTTTTTGTTATTAATTTGCCTGATTTACATTACTTTTACACGCCTATAAAAAAATAACCAAAATCAAAATTCTGTTGTATTCGTATTTAAATAGATCATTTTCAAGTTTCTGAGAAGCCCATAGTTCAAATAAACCTTTGTGGTTTCAATATGAGCTTTCTCGCCTTGTGCCTTCAGATAAACAGAGGTGTTTTGCAGATTAATTATGTTACTCTATAGCTGATATAACTTTTAGTAGGAAGTTTGGTATTAAAAAACCTTAAAGGCATATAATTCTTCACTTTTATATTTGACGGTGTGCAATTTGTGATATAGGCCTATGTAACGTTGACTTTGAAGTCCCAGAAATGGTGACTTACCCTGCATTTCCCTTAAATTATCAAATATATATTTTTCTTATGGCCAA
>JAOBAY020066833.1:0-12198 GCA_025331085.2 Zoanthus sociatus
TGATATGATTTGATATGATATGATATGATATGATATGAAATGATATGATATGGTATGCTATGGTATGGTATGATATGATATATGATATGATATGATATGATATAATATATTAGATATACAGGTTCTCCCCTCGGGGCTTTTCAGAACTGTTAACAAATATGTACAGTTGTGATTAGACAGATGAGGGTCTTAGAAAGTCCGCTGGAGCGGCTCACATGTTAAGGCGCAACTTGGCAGCCAATAAGAAATGCTCTCAGTGAAAGAAACAGACCACAACACCGGGATCACTACCCTACTCTTTGTGACAAGTGTGTGGGTTCTTTTAAGTCCCTTGACAGAGAGATCTAGAGACTGGACCTACGATTTAACGTCCTTATCCGAGGTGACAAGAAGGTCAAGTCTAACCATTTGCAGATGTTAGAGCAAAGGCAGCACATTCCCCTCAATTATTTTAAGACCCTGAGTGCTGGTCCGGCCGGGAATCGAACCCGAGCCTCCGCACAGTAAACTGGTGCCTTTCCAACTGGGCTAACCAGGCGGCGGTTATGTATAAATTAAAGTAATTAATGCCCTTACCTTCCTGATGGTGATGGAATAAGAAAAATGTGATTAAGATTTTCTTCGTGGTGTAATTTGTGATCAAAGTTTATGTTTTATACTCTGATAAAACATGGATTTTTGACCAATCATATATTGCAATTGTAATTGAATCCAATACTTTGTGGTGGATGCCATTGTTTAAAATGAACAAATCAACGTTTTACTTTCGCTCAATTTCAGGCAACGAGTGCCTTAGATGCGGAAAGTGAGCACCTGGTGAAGGAAGCCATTGACCGTGCTATGGTTAATAGAACGGTGTTGGTTATTGCACACAGGCTGTCCACAGTCCGATCAGCAAATACTGTAAGTATTATTGTCTGGTCGTTTTATATTAAATATCTCTGTTATGATGGTGGTAATGGTGATAGAGATGATGTTAATGATCTTGGTATCAATGGTAGCCGTGATAATAGTGATGATGATTGTAGTGATGATTATTAATGGTGGTGATGCTGATGAGAATAATGATCTTGAGGACAACTGTGTAAGGATGAGATTGTTGATGATGAGATTGGTGATGATGATGAAATTGGTGATGAGGATGAAATTGGTGATGAGGATGAAATTGGTGATAAGGATGAGAATGGTGATGAGGATGAGAATGATGGTGAGGATGAGAATGATGATGAGGATGATGATGAGGATGAGAATGATGATGAGGATGAGAATGAGGATGAGGATGAAAATGGTGATGAGGATGAGATTGTTGATGAGGATGAAATTGGTGATGAGGATGAGAATGGTGATGAGGATGAGAATGATGATGAAGATGAAATTGGTGATGAGCATGAGATTGGTGATGAGGATGAAATTGGTGATGAGGATGAGAATGGTGATGAGGATGAAATTGGTGATGAGGATGAGAATGGTGATGAGGATGAGATTGGTGATGAGGATGAGAATGGTGATGAGGATGAGATTGGTGATGAGGATGAGATTGGTGATGAGAATGAGATTGGTGATAAGAATGAAATTGGTGATGAGGATGAGAATGGTGGTGAGGATGAGATTGGTGATGAGGATGAAAATGGTGATGAGGATGAGATTAATGATGAGGATGAGATTAATGATGAGGATGAGATTAATGATGAGGATGAGATTAATGATGAAAATGAGATTAATGATGAAGATGATGGTGGTTGTTACGATGTTGAAGATAGGCGTGGTGATGGGTATCATGCTGGAGATTATCCGTAATATTCATGATTTTAATGTTGGTCGTTTTTATAGGTAATCGTGATTGACCGAGGGAGGATTGTGGAAAGGGGAACACATCACCAGTTGCTAGACCTCGGTGGAGTCTACAAGAAGCTGGTGTTACGACAGCTCTCCACAGGTGCTAAGACTAACGAAGATGATATGTCCGAACAGAAACACCTGAACCCTCGCCTTCTGGAATCAGCCGAGGACGAAGATGAAGAATATTGATAAAATTTCGTTAGTTGTATTAAACGTTTTTTGTTTCCCAAAGACAAACACAACTCTAATCCACTCTCTAGTAAGTTGGAATTTTCAAATAATTTCTTTAAGATTTTTTTGTTTTTGTTAAAGATTTCACAGCAAAGAGAGAGTGGCATGAACAATCTCATTTTAGAAAAATAATTATAAACTTGTATAAACTGATTTGTAAAATTGTTTTTTAAAAAGTTAAAAAACCACTAAAAGTTTTTAAAACTCACAAATTTTCGACAAACACAACTCTAGTCCACTCTCTGGTCTGTTTTGATTTCCAAGTAATTTTTTGAATTTGTTTTTGTTTAAGATTTCAAAGCAAAGAGAGAGTGGCATGAACAATTTCATTTTAGAAAAATATTTAGGAAAAGTTTTATGTAAAACGTTTTAAATCATTGTCACATAAACGGAATTGCAATAAATTAGTGTACAGATGGGATTGAAGCGAAAATAGCTTTTGGTTGTCTGAAGATCATGATAAGAAAGACAAGCAGGCAATATTTTAAAGTTAAAATAAATTGTAGAGGTGCTACGCGTTTGGGAAGATTAATTTTAGTTCTGTAACCAAATTAGCAAATGTCACGGTGACGAGTCATTTTGTTTGCTTCAGTAGATAGAACATGTGAGAGATTAAGTAAAAAAGCAAAGTTATTCAAGTTAAAAAGTAGTTTAAACCTGATAAAATGGTTTCTGAATAAAGATAAAATCATTTTCTTGTAACAGCTTGAGTTTGAATTCCGTTCTGTGAATCAGTTTCAAGATATACGCAAAACTTGCTATTTTCTCTCATGTTGCCTTTGAAGTTTGAAACAAAACTATGTCAGTAACTTTTGTTCTGTTAAGTTTTGTGTTGGAGGTAAATGGTTGGTTATGTGCCTTTGGACTTCACAGACTTTTACTTTCTTGCTTCCCTGACAGTCTGTGTTGTGGTGTCTCAGGTATTTGTTCCAAACAGCTATTGTCTGTTTTGGTAGAGAACCATTTTCCAGCATGGCAACCCAATCAAAATCTTCATGTTTCTTTTCTGCCTGGAAATATTTGTTTTCCGCTCTATCTTTCTTTCGATTCTCTTTTTTCAAGGTACATCATCAATAAAATCATCGTCCATGTTATCTTCATCAACAACACGACTTTCGTCTTGGAGTTTTTCACATGTCTTCTCGGTGTCAAATTGCACGGGAACAAAGTTCGGTGCAGGTAAGCACAACTTTTTTGCATTGGCAGCGCTTCGTCGAGCATCTTTGTTTAGAACAACCACATTTAACTAACTGAATGATTGCTTCAGGTGCTGGTGAAACTTTTGTCATCACAGGGATCCACTGATTGCTTTCCTTTTTCCACCCGTAGTTCTCTGGCGATGGCAATGCGGAATTTGATTTTCTGTCATTGTTCCAAATCTTGGCATGGTAATATGCTCGTAAAATAGCTTCAAACAAAGCTCTTGTGTTGGGGGTAAATTCTCTGATTTGGCTTACTTCTTTTTGAACAAATGCGATCTAAGCTCTGCTTTTTTGTGAATCCAGTGAAAGCTTTCCCTTCCCAGAAAAACTACCAGTATTATCAGCACCACTAAAGTTGTGGAATGAAGGGAGTGCTGCTGCTTTGATAGGACCCAGTGCTTCAAAGATCGGCTTAGCTTGAAATCTATTTTTCTGTATGTTTGCCCTGTTCCGGTAACAAAGATTCTGTGTTTCTTCTGATGGAGAGGATAAAGACCTGCTGAGCACATTCCAAAGACTTCTTTGGTAGCTACACAGTTTAAACTCTTGTTTTGGTTTGGTATGTGAGAGAAGTTGCTTCATCTAGCTTGATATTGGCAATATGCGTTGTGTCGGTTATGTGATAATGTACCACATCATCCTTTCCCTGTCTTTGAGTTCTTATGCCTGATTTTAAGTACATTAGCAAATCATATTTGTCAAAGATTAAACGCATTCCGTCATGAGCTGTGCTTGTTGAATACAACGTTGGTGAATTGCTCAGCAAGTTCATTACAGATGAGAATTTCAGGTGGCTTATGAAGTTGTGTTGGTCTGCCATTGCATCAATTCTTGCAACTTTCAAAGTCGTTGATGTGCAACCGTTTCGTATGGTAGTGAGTGAGGGAAGCTCATCATGAGGAAGTGAGGGTACATTGATTTCTCTGCAGTTTAACTTCTCTAGTATACCCATCAAAGCACTTTTTAATGAGCAGTGTAACATTGACCCATCTTTGGCAAACAGAAGGTCTTGGTACAACTGTGAATTCGTAACTGCCAATAGCTTTCTTAATATCTATTTCAGGGCGGCTTCTGCTAACCATCATCATGCGATATCTATCTTCTTGTAGTTTTACAACTTTATCTTAAACGGGTACTTTCACCTTGTCACGTCAGCAATTTGCCCTTTTTCACGGTGGACCATATGTTGACTTTATCTGATTGAATGCGCTCTTGTGTAAATTTGCCCAGCATCTTCTTCCCAATATCACTTTAATTGCACAGATCCAGCTTAACCTTGTCATCCATGACCTTTTTTGTCACCAAGTTGTTGGATTTTCTTATCTTGGTGTATCAAAACCGCTTCAGAAAGGAAATACTGTCAAGCCTGTTTCTTTCCTTCAATTCCTGCCATACACCCTGCTTCTTCTGCCAACTTTGCGAGCTCAGGGGCAATCAGGAAAAACTTTCCACCCAGCGTTTGCATTTAGAGCGATTACAACCAAACCATCAGAAACTTTTATTGATTGATTAGTATGTTCTATGGCGTGGTTTGCACCCAGTACACAGAAGGGTACTGGGTTGTTTTTGTTTACTACCCAGTTTCACTGCATAAACTCTTTCACTACATCTGGATTTGTTTTCTGCATATTTACGAGGCATCATTCTTGCATAATTGATCAAGCAAAAAAAGTAACTTGTAACCTTTACTAAAGCTCTTAAGTGTAGCTCCCAGTCACCAGCTCTTACAGCAATTGTAAATACCAGCATTTCCGTTATCATGTGTATGTAATGGCGCATTACTTTAAACAAGGGTATATTTTTATGGGCTTTATCAAATTCAGACATCATTTCCAGAACATCTCGATCCAACAAGTATCTATTCCAATGCCATCAATAAATGTTCCAATAGCTCTCAGTTATGCCATGACAACGTGTAATGCACTTGTTGTTTTAGATAAAGATATTTTATTAAATGTTATCAATGGTTATTTCGTACTACTTAATAAGTGTTTTTGAATGTGAGACTTTTCTTTGACTTGTTATCAGATCAGCAGCTAAAATTTGATAATTTTTTGTTTGTAGTTCACCCCAAGCAATTGGTTTTGGACATGAAATTTTTCGTGGGTCAATTAGTTGATATTTGACGTGTTTGAGTTGCAGTACTAGTCCCTATTTTTAGTTTATAGAAACAATAGCAAAAATCGAGTGGGAGCCGACACTAACGAACGCTGGAGTAAAGCTCTGGCGGCAACTGTTCGCCTTTTAAATCATTAAATGACCCCGTGAACACCCATTTTTTGCATTTAGATATATTGACTTTCTAAGCAGGACAGCTGCGTGGAACAAGGTGTTTTATGTCATAACCACACTGATCAGCTATGGAACCTTCTGACAGGTGTATTGCCTCATCTCTTGTTTTCTTAATGCTTATTCTTTCCGATTCATTAACTTTTCTGGCTTTGTGAAACTCGACATATATGGTTGTACTTCTCTTTGTATTAAATGTTTCAATATTTTTTTGAACATGAAGGATTTTCAACGTTATTTCCTTCCTTGACATTTTTGAATGAATTTTGCAACTCGGCCATTATTAAAATATCTCCGGCATTCAAAGAGTTGTCAACCTTGGTCAGTAACTGAAACTCAATCTTAGCTGCAATGGTGTTCGGATGTTCTTTTCCGCGTTTCATTTACTGTGTATGTCTGCCAACACTTCTTGTGGTACTTGACGTCAATCGCGTGCCCATCACTAGGATTGATAGCAGTGCTGAGTTTCACTCGAAGCATATTGTTACTTGCTTCGATGGCTGCTCGAAGTGATTTTCCAGCAGAGCCGAGATAAATTATGAAGAGGTTGTTGGTAACGGGCTGAGCTTTCGCAGAAAAAGCAAGTATTCTATTCATACGGAGTAGTTTTCGACTGTCAGTAAAGGAGCTTCAGGAAGCCAAATCGCGTTTGTTTGATTTTCTTCCCTTTGTATTTGGGCCTTCTAGCTGCTTCTCGTAACAATCGTTCGCTCTTTGTTGATTTACAGAGTGGACTGCATCTTTGTAGCAGTATACTGAATTAGGACGAGATTTATTGCTTATAAATAAGAAATAACGCAATTAAAAGTACAGCCTCGTTTTCATGCTGACAATCACTATCTCTAATTTAAACGTCTCCTAAAAGTTATCTGAGCAAATTCCAAAATGGACGACAAAGCTTTTCTCACTCAATGGGGCTCATTGAATATTTTGAGAGTGGTCTCTTGCTTTCTTCATATATTTCCTACGGAGCTATATTTAGTGACACTTTGTTCCATGATAATATTCTTTCTTCAGTATAGTTGTGCTTGAAATCATCACAAGGTCACACCTTCGTGGGTCAGTGAACACGCCACTTTGACGTATGTATGTCACAATTGTACCAAGGTTTGTTCCCGGAGGAAGGAGGGGGGGGAGGGGGACTCCCATATGGAACAGACGGGGATGCTCGTCGTCTCGCTTAGGGGTGTAAATTTTGGATTTTGGTCTCGCTTAGGGTGTTCCGAGCAAAGCGCCAATATTTTAAGCCGCCAAGGTCTCGTTTAGGGGTCAGAATTTGCTTAAGCCAGACCCAGATGGTCTCCTTTAGGGGTTAATTTCAAAATTTCCGACGAGCGTTTCTATATGATGATGGTTTCATCGGTCCTCATCAGTAAAGTTCGTCACGTGACAGTTTGTTGTCAAGTAACAAATGACAAGGACCGGTCCCAACTCCGAGAACAGGAGTCACAACTTTCTGTTCAGGATCGGATCATCTAATTAAAGACACATAGAAATAATTTTAAAATCGATAATCATCTCTGCAAAAATTATTTGAACAAAAAATTAGAGGAAGTCAAAGTGACACAAACAGTGATTATAATTTTTTATTATAATTTGTACATAGTACGTTCTTATTATTTTGTATTTTCCATAAAGAAATTTATTCAACAACAAATATTTTACGCTTTAAGAGTTCCTACAAATTTAGGCATATAAGTTTGCATTTTTTTTGACAAATACATAGAGAAAATCCGTGCATATTAAAAAATAGTGAATTGCGAGCAGCAAGGAATGTTTACAACATATGATTTGATCAACTTTAGGTTGAAATCAGATTGATTATTGCTATACGTGGTAGTTAAAGTCTCTGTTGCTTTGACGAACAAAACTTCAGTTTTTTTTTTTTTTTGCGTTCCCTTACAGCGATTATCCTGTATATAGTTTAGGGTTGCTGATACATTACGTGTGGAGACCATTCTTTAACTCTTTTAGCCATAAAGCTATCAAAGATAAGCACAAAATTTAAATTGGAGCTAGGAAGGAAAATGTGAAATATGTATATATGAGTATATAATTAGACATTTATCAGGTTGCCTTTGAATAAAAATTTTGATCCAATTTTTCATCCAGTTTATCATCGGACAGGACATCTTACGTTCTCAAGCATCTGCAGAGTTCAGAAATCTGTACGTGTCGTAACCCCTGCCGCAAAGGATTGTTTCACTATTCTGGACCCTGCCCCTCGATTTCTCATTGTTTACTACATGTGTATGAGTGTTTTACCGAAAAATACGCCAATCGATTTCATATGAAACTACATCCGGGATTGGAGTGACATATTTTCCATATCCTCACTAGTGAAGATATCGCTGACATCATTACACGTTGGCTTGTAACATATGAAGTTTATCTTCCTGTGGAAAAAAAAAATTCATTCGCTCGCTGCGCTCACTCGTGAAATATTTTTTCCGCTCGAAGATAAACTTCATATGTTCGTGCCACCGTGTAATATCCTCTATTTATTTATTTATTTTAAAATTTGGTGCGAAACAAGCAAGCGGATGTAAAACGAGACAATTCAATTGTCAGTATCCAGGCAACTCTTGAAGAGCTCAATTGGACAGATGGAATCTGGTCACTACTCGAAAAAGACTAAGAAATTCGAATAAACAAAGATGTCGTGATTTGCTACTCTCCCAGTCAATAAACCGTGTGTGCTTACAACAATTTATTTGAATAAACTTGATAACTTTATCTTTGTTGATAATGATTTTGATTTGAGAAAAAATTGCACTATTATCCTGCGTTTATTAATTACAAAACCATGTGCGATATGGATAAATTAAAGAAAAGTTGTGAAGGTTTATTACAAATTTTATTCATTCTAGAACTTTGATCCAGTTTCGGCTGAAAAGTTTTGTCATCGTCGCCTTAGAGTTTGAAGATGACGTCTGAAGCGTTAGCCATTCGTCCGGCAAAGAAACCGAACTTTTAAGGTTCACTTTCATATCATAATGCTGGTGATTCAATCAACTTTTTGTAAAATTAATTTTTCGAAACATCGGGTTTTACTTTACATACACTATGATCACAAATTACCTAGTGGCCAGTATCCGTCTATAAAACAGCTTTTTTTCAAAAAAAAGTCAAGCAACAAGAATTTTATCGTAAGACTAATTGCCTTGTATCTTGGACACTAAAAGTTTTGCCAAAGATTCAAGCAAAACTGATAAAAGAATAGAACAATAAACATTAATTGAAAGATTATTCAAGAATCCACTTTAAGCCTAAAACATTTGTCTGTGATATATGGTTGGATTAGTTTGTTCGTGGCTGTATATCAGAGTTCGAGATGTTTTTATTCAAATTTTTTTATGGTGCAAGGCGTCTGAAAATGATAATCATTTTAATGTTGATTGTAGTACTTCTCGTGGCTATTTCTCACATAAACTTCTCAATTTTGGAGTCATTTTCAAAACTAACAAATACTCAAAACAGAAACACGAACTCGGTTGTTAATGAAAGGCAACAGGATCTTTTAAATAACGACAATTTAAAAAGACCTAAATTGCAAGTATTAAAGGAACAAAGTACTGTAACAAAACAAATGCAAAGTATTAATTATACTTCATCTCGAGTCACTGTTGAAATCGGCGAAAAAGTGTTTCCAGCTGACAGGCATTGGCGTGACAACTCTAAGGGAGACGAAGTCAGTGGTTATCCGAGTGATAACACAACAACTGCTGTTATTACAAACGATTTTGTTCCGAAGAAAAACAATTTGAGAAAAGCTAAACAAGTAACAAATGAATATGTTGGACGATTTAAAGACAATAATGGAAAAGTAACAGAAGGAACTTGGTCAAATAAAAAGGATCGTTTCACAAAATACCAAAGTCTAAAACGTACGTATCCAAAAACATATATTTCTAAAGAAGATGTCGCTCGTGGAGATTCATCTGATAAAAATATTAACGAAACAGAGCTCGACCAAACTGGACTTAACTTTCATGTATGGTATTCACTGTGCACCAGAAGTTTCTCCGCTCTGTGCAATCATCCGAAGTTCCCTTTATTCCCAGACAAGAGTCTACGTATTCGAGGAAAGTTGAAGTTGCAAGAACGGAAAAAACAAAGTTCCACTATAAGAGTTTTTGGCTTTCTTATCCCACCAGCAAGCGGTCATTATAGGTGAGTAATCTTCTTCTACTTTTCTCCGTCAATCCTTTCTTCCTCAGCCTCTCTCCCCCAACTTTTTTCCTTCCTTCTTTCCCTCTTTTCCTTCCTTCCTTGTCCACTTCATCCTTTCTTCTTACCTTCCTTCCTTCCTTCCTTCCTTCCTTCCTTCCTATCTTTCTTCCTTTCTTGCATTCTTCTTCCCTTACTTGCTTCCTTTTATTCTAAAATTAATAGAAAAAAGCTAAGATAAGGAGATAAAAAGGATCGTCTCGCAAAATACCAAAATCTAAAACGTACATATCTACAAACAATTATTTATAAAACGATGTCGCCCGCGGCGAGTCTCCCAATGCAAGTATCAAAACAGAGCACAGCCAAACTGAACTTAACTCTCATACATGGTATTCGCTGTGCACCAGACATTTCTCCGTTCTGTGCAATCAACCGAGCTACCATTTATTCCCAGACACGAATCATCATATTCCAGGGCCGTAGCAAGTCTTGAAAAACTGTGGGAGCACAAGCAAGTATCAAAAACAGGAGCCTTCTAGGGAGGTCCCCGGCCGATGCTCCCCGAAAAATTTTGAAAATTAGTTTATCTGAAAACGTATTTCCTGGGTTTTAAATTCCATTTGATACAAACTCAGAGTGTTTAAAACTAGTGAAATAACTGCCTTTTTCTCAGAGTTTCTGTGAAGCAATAGTAGTGCGAAAGGTTGGAGTAAAAACTGGGGCGGCACAGGCCCCCGTCCCCTCCCCTTGCTATGGCCCTGTATTCTAAAAATGTTGGATTGGTATAGGAGGGACGCATAAAATTTTAGCTTGAGTTTACTCTTTAGCTTTCGTTTTCCATCAGAAATTCTCTAACAGAATTCTCTTTGTTCTAGATTTCAACTTTCTTCAGATGAAATTTCACAACTGTGGCTAAGTACTGACACGCAATGGAAAAATTCTCGACTTCTCTGTAATGTGCATGATGGCAATAAACCAGATAGACCACCAAGAAACGGTTTTCATTTACAGATATTTTCTTGTAATTCACAAAATATCTCCCTCAAACATGGCAGTAAATACTATATTGAAGTAATAAACGTGCAAACCAGAAGTGAAAGCACACTAAAGGTATTTTGGAAAACTCCAAACTTATCAGAGAGTGAAATTATTGAGGAAAGGTTTACATCAATGTATCAACCGGAAAACTCGGGTTCACATGGTAATGCATACCTTAATGATGAAACTGTACGCGACACGTTTAACTTTGGACCTTTATGTTCCACTAAGAACTTGACAAGTACCATGCACTCCAAAGAAAACTTAAATCAATACTTACCGCATGCAATGATACAAAATGCACTGCCATACTGCCATTACAAGCCGTCCTACACTAAAACTCGACCTTATATCCTTAACTACCAGTGGACGTTTATTTGGAAACCTGCAAGACGCGATACATATGTATATCCGTATGAAGAATATACTAATGTTAAATACGGTGACTCAATCGGGGCAACTCCATTACCCGCCCATGAAGCTAAGGAAATTTTGTCATTGTTTTTCAAGAAAGTACAACAAAATTATCCTGGGTAAGTATTAATATATCAATCAAGTCTATATTTGAACGCGGTAAAATTCATTCAGCTAAAAAGACTTAACAATAAGTACTCTATACACTACAACTATGCCCTATACTAATTACAAAGCTGGTTTCCAAGAATGCCGTGCTGCTATATGAAACCGTCAAGCAACCGCTTAAATACCTCAAGAGACTGCTTTTCTTGCCTGAAGTGGAAGGCTATTCCATAGAGCAGCCCCACTATAACTAACAACTATTTTTATAATAGTTTGTTAGTGGAAAAGGCACTTTTAGTTTGTTTTCAGAGCCCCTTAGGGTATACGTTGCTTAACGTTCCTGAAATTTAGTTTTGAGATAATCTGGAGCTAGACCGTGTAATGACTTATATACCATAATCGCTTTTTGTGTTTTTTGCTGGCGAGAGAGGTTTTTCCAACCTAAAATATTGAGTAATGGGCCAGCTTCAGTCTCATAGAGAAAGTCCTTATACGAATCGAGCTGCTCTATTCTGAGGTTTTTGTAGTTTTATTTGAAGTGTAGCCCCACATTTTCCCCAAACACTATTACAATAATCGAAGTGCGGCTTGATGAAAGCGTAGTACAACTGATGCAAGGTAGCTTGTGGTATGAGTGGGTGGGTGGGTGGTGCTTGTTTCAGAGAGATCAAGAGCAGATCTGCGAAAACTCGAGACGAAGTCAAAGGTTTTCACCCTGCTCGATAAATTTTAATTTAAGCCGAGGTTTTTACTAGGTTATACAAAGGCACGAAAAACATGTTTTATATTTTTATATAATATAGATAGGACCCTGGGTGCGCTGTGATTGGTCAAAACCCATGTTTTATCAGAGTTTAGTATAAACCTACAAACGGTCTAGCACGCATTCTGCATTCTGAATTTGCTA
>JAOBAY020066842.1:0-12195 GCA_025331085.2 Zoanthus sociatus
ACAAGAAATTATCAATAAAATTTAATAAATAAATTCTATTAAATATTTTTTGATGCAGCCAACTTCAAAAGCCCGACAATTTTAAGTCATTAATAAAAGCTGCTGTTTTACTTTAATAGTGACAAAATTTACGTGTTCTCAGCTGTTTTGTCAATCCTTTAAATAATAAAGATAATAGCTTCCTCTTTTAAACACAATGAAATTAAAATAAAAAAAAAACACAACACGTTCACTTTTGTTTCCGTCTCCAATTAGCCAATTTCTGACGACAACGAGAAAACTTTTCCATTTTTCAAAACTTTTGTAACAAATGCGTAGTTAACTCAGTTTAAAACTGAATAATATTCGCTACTATACGTGAAAAAATCAGTTTTAGTTTAACCTATTCAGGGCTCAATCAGTAACTATTCTAGGCTAATTGTTTGAAGTATGAAATTGTTTCTCACACAATTCAGCCAATAAACAAAAGCAGTCTTCAATCCAGATAAACGTTTTGGTGGAGACGAACACTTAAAAAATGAACATTGTTAAAAAAGAAACTGAAATAAATGTTATCAATTATTTTTCTTTTTGTCAAAATGGCAATTCCAATAAATGTATCATTCTATTAACAAAGGTTTTTATAAAGGGTGTTAGGCACTTTGATATTGGAAGGATAGCGAAACGTCTGCAGGACCATTTCTTACAACGTAGTTGTCCGCTAAGCCCAAGGGATGCTTTGTCTGAAATGGTAAATATGGAAAAATTTTCATTAGGAAACTAGCTCACTCATGGATTATCAAAGTAAGAACTTCATTGAAGCTGCTCTATTTTCTACAAGTAGCCATTTCTACGTACGTTTTCAAATCGGTTCATTGGTTGAGAGATTTTTCGAGATACTGCTCCTTTTGTTTCCTTGTTTAAACCGATCAACATCAATCTTAGACAATGTTAGAAAGCACCAAAACATTTAAAACATTCGTTTTATTCAATTTAACCGAATGATGCATTAAAGGCAAAACATCAAATCAAACGGTGAAACAGGCCACAAACCTAATCTACGAGTTACAAAAAACGAAGTTTATATGCAATTTTCAACCAAATCAAAAAATCAGACTACTGCTTTCAGTGGTGCTTCGAACCGTTTCTAAAATACAAACCTGGACTAGATTTCTATCTACTGTTTTCTAATAAACAATATGAACAATACCAGTTGCTTAACACTGGACGTACAAAAATGGGATATGACTACTCCCTTCACTTCATTCAAGGCGATTCAATACAGTTCATAGTAGAAGGTGTTATTAACGTCATTCGATTGAGCAAAGGCCTCTAAACTCTAGATAATGGACTGACCAATTAGCACCTTAAATGTAGCAAAGGATCATTGCCCCAGTTCAGTGCTGACTTCAATTTAAACCTCACAGAATTAGCACCGAGACATTATATTATTAGTTGCTTTTCTTCGAAAAATTGCTACCTATCGTATAAGGTTAGGGCCTACATTATATTCTATTCAATGTTATTGAACAATGATATTAATTGAAAAATTTACCAGTTAGCAATTACTAATTATTTTATAAAATGTTTCCAAATGCTCATTCTAAAACTGTAAATCATCTGATGTAAAACTAAATTGCTTTTCAATTTAGAAGTAGAGGGAGAGATGAGTGACTATTTTGCTGAATTGTATTCCAAGGCCATACACCGGCTTGGTATGAATAGAAGAAAAAAAAACACTTAAGAGGCAACATTATATATTACCACCATATGCGAGGAATATGAACCCAATAACATTGTCAGTTTAAAATAAAACAAGAATTTTTTTTTTCAAATGTGTTTACAGTACGTATTGCATGGTGACGTCGTTTCAAAGTCCAACCAGAACTGAATCGAATCGAATAAAATCAGTAATCTGCATTGCGTGCATGGAGGAGCAAAAACATGGACAGAAAAGAAAACAATTTGAAACTTTTATTTGATTTTCTGTAAGCATGCAGTATGTAACTAGGGCTTAAAACTGTTGTTTTTCCTAAAACTGTTATATAACAAGTTTTCCCGCCATCATGACTATCCTGAACTACGCTAAAATTACAAAATTGAAATATTAAAAATATTTTTAAAAACGCTTCGTTTTAGTGCTTCGGATAGTTGCTATATTGACTTGCGCTTCGAATATATTTGCTGAGAACAAAAATGTCAACTTTATTAACTGTTTCGCTCATCAGAGTAACATTTGCGCTTACTATGGAAAAAATACAGCTATGAACATTTTGCAGTAAGGTTAATTTAGAAAGAGATTTATGGATCAGCAAATCATATACTCTTTTCACACCTCGTATATGCCTTATATATATCTCATGCTAGCATAAGTTTTCTAAGAGATCAAAAATTACTTTAAAATAGAAACTAACTAAAAGGTTTGGAGTACATCTATCCTTATCAATTTATTCATTCGGAAATTTATTTTTAACAAAAGAAAATTCAGTAAGAAAATGGTTGCAGTATTGAACTTGCTGACACAAAGCAAGTTTGGTAGATAATTATATTATACCGTATAGAAGTACAATGAAGTTAACGTCTCTTACACGAAAACTTTCACACCTGAAATACTTGTGTTATAAATGGAATGCTGCGTCGGTGTTTGTACAGAAACAGTTTTACAAATTGACAAGTTTTACACCGTAGTGAGAAGAATCTTGGAACTGACGACGTTTCGGACTGCAGTCCATCGTCATTCACTCTGACGAAGGACTATAATTGTTCTCATTACCGTGTACAACTTATCAATTTGTAAAACTGTTCTGTAGAAACACATGCAGACGCAGCATTCCATTTATAGGACACTAGTATTTCGCTCGGTGGAAAAGTTATCAATTTGTAAATGACTGAAATACTCGTGGAATAATTATTAAAATAGATTATTTTAGATCAAAAAAACTTTTCTATAACTCGGTCCCAAAAAACAGCATTATCTTCGTAACAACGCTTAAATAATTGATGTGTTTCATAGATTATTATTGTTTGAGAAACTAAGCCAGTCTTTTCAAGTTTCGCATAGGTGCTTAAAACGATACTTTACTCAAAAACCAACAGCAAAAAAAAATTAAAGCGACAAAAAGAAAGAACAGCTTTAAAAAGTTTAAAGGCAAAACCTTTTCAACCAGTTTGGGAGTTAGAAAGCCAAGTTTTAAACTATGCTAAATTCTGAAAAAAAACGTTTACATCGATAATTTCTTTGTTTACTGAAGTTGAAAATCAATAAAAATAATAAAATTGCATTAAAAACACTTTATTCTTTTTCTACGCAAAAACTTCAACAAGATGTTTTATTAAAATACGCAGAATTACAAATTTAACTTTTATTGTTTAATAAAATTGACCAAACTAAACGGTTCTTCATTAAGTGGTTAATGTGAAACTATTTACATGCCCTATTCCAGATATGTCGATATTAAATAGTGACTAAAACAGTTGTTTATGGAAAGTTTTCTTTATTCTCTGATTTCTAAGATCAGAGGAAAATCAGAAAACAAAATAAAGACAAATAGAACTTAAAGAGAAAATTGATCAGCTCTGCGATGCCATCACTGACTTGAAAGTGGCCCTCTCCGATTACTAGGCCTAGGGGATTCTTATGTTTGGGACTCAAACTTGGTGAATTTTTTTAAAAAAATGTTTGCCTTCTCAACAGATGTTTTACTTTGAAGTCAGACTAAAAATGCCATTGTGGGATGGTAAAGCCTTTTTTCTGCTTCAACCGTTTGAACATTTAAACTTTGGAGTTTTGTCTACACAGCTGTAGCTTGGAATTAAAACGAGCCTTTAAAAATATAATTCAAAATTAAGCGGTGCCTAGTTTGTGCAAGTTAAAGTTTATATTGGCACTTTACTAATTAGTGGGTTCCTTCTGGTTGGATGCAGACTATAATCTTAATGAAAATACTTTACAGCTAAGAGCTTTCATAGGCAAATCATTGTCAACTTACTTTTGAATTAACGCCCAATAACAGTGTTTAAACAGTTTTTAAAAGCAGACGAGAGAGATACTTTTACTTTTTGTAAAACACTTTACAGGATTTGCTGACACTAAGATTTCAGTTATACCTAGCCGCGGAACTTACACAAAACAACAAGTAATTGAATATCAATCAGACGAACGGACTTTACTTTAATAGGATAAATTATCTCAGCCAAACTGTGCGCATTAAAAGAACAAAATCGAATAAATAAAAAGAATTATATACCGTGGTTATTATCCGCCTTTGTAGTTTGACAAGCTATATGAAACGCACCAATTTTATCAAGCCTTTTGATGCAATGCGCTATCAAATGTCACCAGGTTGATTTGTAAAACAATGAAAAATAATGAGCCACTTTAACAAATCGCCAACCTTTTTGCCATAGAAAAAACCTTTTATTTTGTTTTCAGTAACAGGATAGATAAGATTAAATTGGTTGAAGAAGTTTACCATGAATAACACTTTACCCTCGATATGTTAGACCCAATGAAACCTCTACACCCATATTTATTCAGATTACAGATTTTCTGTTTAGTTTGAGAAAACGAAAGAGCCCATCATGAAGGTGAAAATAAACAAATCTTGGTCGCTTTAGTTTCATGCTAATGCTCTCTAATAGAAGATATAGCACGGATGATGTATTCTGACAAGTTCGTTAAAAGGAGCTTTGTTCCTCTTATAACTGAAACAATATCATCTTTACGAAAACGGGCAGTTTTGTAAACAAAGAACGTGGCCCACTTTCAACATACAAGTCTCAATTAACGATGCATACTGGTTGTCTAGAACTTATTATCACGGCATGTTAAAATACACACACACCTTTACTTAAGGAGCGCGAAGGGGACAGACCATCTTCACTTGTGTTAGGCCACTAAGTAAAGACTATATGCTGGAACTTAACAGTCTACAAGAAAAATAAAAGACTATGCCGCCGTATAAGCTATGGTTTTTGAGGTCTAGAGTGTGGGATAGGTTATCATATTTGCATGGTTGGCACGGGTTTGCGATCTAATTATCTCGGATAGGGTACAGATTCTGGTGTTGAAAGAGTTATGATAACATCTATGACATTAATAAAACGCCAGTCCTATAAGCACGCTAATGGAAATGGCACGGTTAGGCAGCTTTTAACGTTTATTTTTAAAGTAGCGTATGATTTTTTACTTAACAGTCTGCAGTAGGGTATCAATTTTAAGCATTTATAGGTCTGGATAGGGTCAGGGTTTTGAGCTTAGGGCGGAACACCCCTACCCAAAAACTAATAGAGTACCCCATCCCTCCTCCTATCTGGGTGTAAATGCTTTTGTCAAGATTCTTGAGTATCAGATTCAACATGGAACTGGAGAATAAGTTGAACCAAACTGGGGCAAGAACGCAGCCCTGCTTGACGCCATTAAAAATCTCAAAGGGAGCAGAGGTGTCATCGCAAGCAAGGACAAGGCCATTCATTCCATCATGGAAGAGGCGGAGGATGAGACAATCAGATTTGTTGCTTTTTTTTGTACAAGAAAAACAAAAATGTTATCTAAGTCTTATGGTATGGTTTCATCCTCCCAAACTCTGATGAGCTAGCTAAATCCTTTACGAGCCTAGAGGCCCATGGAGCCGGCGCTTATTTCCGGTTTCTGCATGTAGTGTTAAGCGGATGAGAGTCTTTGACTTCCCCTGGATGGGACACTAATCCATCCCGGGTTAGCTCCCAGCAATTGCTGGTACTCATTTACCTACCCCGGTAGAATGGAAAGCTGAGTTGGCTTAGGCGGAAAAGAAGGTCACACAAATATCCGAATCTTGGCAAACTGCCGGGATGGAACTGGGGACCTTGTGGTTAGAAAGCAGAGATCTTACCAACTGCGCCAACCACGTCCGCCCCAAATGCTGATGAGGAGCTCATAAATTTTAAAGTTTGTCTAGGGCCACTGGGCCGGCTGCCTTATAAATCTCGACTGTAATCCCACCCAAAAGACTTGCCATCTAACTGCCTTGCCAGAACTGGTCTGCGTTGATTGGCAGAATTGGTGCTTAACTCATACAAACTAGCTAAGTCCTAACTTAAGCCTCTGTAAATTTTTCAAATCACAAAAATTGTCAAAATAGGTAAAGGTGACACAAACAATAAAGATAATAATATAATACCATACGGATAATAATATAATACCATAAAGATAATAATGTAATACCATACAGATAATTCATCCTATGTGTGAGTGTTATGATAAAATAAAAATACAACCCAATTAGGGGTGGTTGCTGGAAATATTAGTCACATATATATATATACACTGAGTTTTAATGAATTTAGGAAATAATCAAAGAATAGATGTTAAAAGTTAGAAGGAAAACTTTTTGCTTTGTCCCACGCTCGTATCATGTTGAATAACCCACCTTTTACATTTATTACCGAGCTCAAAATTCACCATCTTTATTTCAATAATTGACTTGCTACGTGACATTACACTTCAAATGAATAAAACGAGCTCAGACGGAGGCTCTGGTTTCAAAATATCTTTTAAAACTATATTTTAGTGGAACGGCTCTCAATCAATTTTATTAAATGCGTATAAAAGTATATGAAATGTCGTAAAACTGATGAAATAAAATTTGTATATTAAACATTTATTTCTTGATATTTTTGAAGCTCCTTTGTGTGTTCGATTCTCAGTTATCATTCCTGTTGTACTTTCAGCGTTTTCCCATCGTTCTACTACTTATACTGTAATTTCTGGGGTTTTTTCAGCTTTTTTCCCCATCATTTATGGTTATGACCTTTTTTTCCTCTGTTTCCACTTTTTCTTTTTTTCCTCGTTTTACCACTTACGATTTTTTTTTTACCTCGACCCAACATTCGATTTAGTTGTGGTTGCGTTGGGATATCAAACGCAATCAAAAGTAATGTCTGTGACAATTTTTTTTTCGACTGTCGTAAATTAAATGCGATTTATGGTAAAATCTCCTTTCTTTCGGTTTCTTATGTCTGTAAAGTTGCTTTGAAAATGACAGCACGTTAAACTTCAGTCATGAAATATAAAATGTTTTAGAGTTCAGTTGGATTGTTTGACACTTTTCTCTACATTATGTGCGGGTGTTGCTAAGATACTGTGTTTTGTGCTTTCTAGATCTTATCTCAGATATTGGTTTTCCAGAAAATTTAAATTTGTTCTGATATAATAATTAACATGCATTGTTCACTTCACCTTTTATTTCGCCCAATAAATGAATTTCGATAAATTTCCATGTTTGGTTACGAAATCTGAGAGTTTAATTTAAAAAACAACTTCGTTTTCATTTTGGGCTTATCTTTCCTTATAACATAACTCTTATCAATTGAAAACTAGACCAGCAGTATTTCTCTTCCAGTTTGAATTTTAGTCACGAAAACCTCAGGCTTCTTTTGGCAAGAAAAGGCTTCTAGTTTAAAACAGGTGACCTTAGCCTCTTATGGAACAAGATTCTATTGTACATAATGTATGTCAAAATCAGTTTGTAGACATCCACAGTATCTAGTTTGCATGCTCTGACTGAATCCTTTTCATGGTGTGAGAGACACCATTATAGATTATACATATATTATAAACATTATATACATACATTATATTATACACCTTTTGTTATATTGATTCACACTATTTTAAGGCAGATTTGTTTCATGGTTCCCCTATAATTATATATAATATATATACCAGGTAATCATTTCTTTTGATTTCAAAAGCTCCCATTTTGTTTTGTTACAGTCTAGGCTTATTTGTTTCAAAGATTAATGTTAGCCCGGAAGAACGTTTTGTAAGAGTGAAAAGGTATAATGCTTTGGGGATTTGCGTATTTCAATAATTTAGCCGATATATGCATATGCTATTCATATATTTGAATTTGACGTTTTTCAGTCTTCAAGAGTTTAAGAAAGAGTGATTTACCTGTAAATTAAATTCTTGAATTTATGCTTTTAAGGACTTGGAGTATGATAATGCTACGAAGTACATTTAATTACTTCATTTTTAAGCTGTATACCTTGACCGAGCAGTTTTAACAAGGATCGGAAATCATCAGGTTTTTCTTGTCTGGAACCGTTGCATGCGTGCGTGCTTGGCATTCGCAACATGTATTGTGTCATTGGAATTAAGCCGCTGATTTTTCGTTCCGATCTGTGCATGGCGAAAAAATATTCACAAGTTTATAAAGTTTTTTAAACTTAAGCTTAATTTTGATTAGTGAATCTTTAAAAAGCTGTAAGCTAACTCCTAACATACCCGAAGTCATTTCCAACAACCAATTCCAAATATGATTAAATTACTACAAGATACGAAAGACAGTGGCTTTTACTTAACAGCTTTCGTGAACAAAGCTAAGATAATTACGGTGTTGATGGTATAGCATTAATTATTAAGAGATATTTCTAGAAATGGTAACGTCGTCTGCCAATTGTGATTTATTAATATATGATAACTAAGCAGAAATTTCCAAAACGCTTCCAGGCAATAGAATAATATAAACAATAATACTGATCACGAAATTTAAAAGCTACAATTGTCGCTGTCAGTTTCAACTGTTAAATCAGCACTTTTGTTTGCTTGATAATAAGACAAGTGATTTCCCTTTGGTATTTTGTTATTCTAGAATTTATCTTTACATTACTCCAAAAAATTCTAATCCAATGAAGTGAGTTTGCACTCTTATTCCTCCGCTGCGTATCACTGACATTATAGTATACTTATCATTCAAATCTGAGTCGTGCAAAAGACAAGAAAGAGTTTCCTTGTTGTTTTCGCAACCATTTTGATAGTGCAAGCGCTAGAAATCTTTAAATGTTTAATTACATCACAAGGCAGTTATACTTAAATACGGGAAGCCATTTTGTTTTACTTCTGCTGCTCGAAGGTGAATAGTACTTGACTGATCACGTCCGAGCTAGCCAATCAGCGTGCGCGAAAAGTACGATTTACTTGTGTGGTATACACTAAAATAAATACACTTACCTAGTTTACAAAGGCACTGCCACTGGTATGGCATATGGAAGTGTTCCTCTATGATTCTGCCGGAAAAAAATACCTGGCGCCTGCATGATTCCTACATCAATTACCTGATCTAATTTTTGGCCGACAAATACTTCAAGTTTCAACCATTAATAATTAGGCGTAATATTTGAATAACTAAGCATATAACAGATCAAACGATCTAAAAAAAATTATTTTATATGCTATTTTGAAAGGCTACCCTAAACTCGGTTATAAAAGTTTTGTATACAAATATATTTTTTTGTAGCCGAGTTCATTAATCATAGCTAGAACAATTTAATCTAGATTTCTAAGTTGCTGTTTTTTCTTCAAAAAACATTAATGTTTTCTTTTGTTTTAGCTATACTCCGGGTGATTTTAGATCGAACAAATGGTGAGTTAGTAACAAATTTGTTTAAAATATACATGCAAGTTTATTATGGTACACTTTAAAATGCGTCAACTAATGTATAACTTTTATATTTTGATTGCAATGGCTTGTAAAAGCAGCTTTTAAATCAAAATCTTAGTTAAAAGCAAACTTGTTATTTTACTAGATATTTCGAGTAAAAAAGTAAGTAAACAAGAAAATGGTGAGGCATTATTTCAATGGTTTTTTATACCTCGGCAGCTAAATGAATTATACAATTCATCCAGTTCTCGTCTTGTTGCCACATGCAACCTTTGGTGCGAACATAATTCAGTAATATTCGTGTAATGAACTCCAAAAACCAGAACAATTAGAAAATGAGTTTGATTTTTTTTCCTTACTCATTTCTCAGCACCTCCATCCAAATGTAAAAGTTTCTTGAGATATAATTAGTTTTCTCAAACTCATTACTAATTCATCAAGTAAAACAAAAAAATCATAACTACTGTGAACATGGTTTGGAAATGTGATATTGGATTAACAGGATTTAATGGAGCCGAAACCATTTGTAGAATTGCACACAATTTAGGCATCCTGCCGATGAACAGTAACTGTTTTG
This sequence comes from Zoanthus sociatus, assembly GCA_025331085.2. Classification (NCBI taxonomy): domain Eukaryota; kingdom Metazoa; phylum Cnidaria; class Anthozoa; order Zoantharia; family Zoanthidae; genus Zoanthus; species Zoanthus sociatus. The sequence goes on from JAOBAY020066842.1 coordinate 9,982, forward strand.
CTATTTTTTTTCTCAGCGTGATTATAGCTATGTCTGCTCAGATATCTATTAATAGGATATATGTTTTTTACGATTTTATTTCTTCGTTTACTCCTTAGTTTTAGGTTCGATTGAGAAAATATATCGAACACTCGAGGCAAAGTTTCATCACATTTCCAAACACCTCGAATTTCGCCAATAATACTCCGCTGCCCGTCGTATTTTTAACTCCCTTCTCAGTGTTTGGAAATGTGATGAAACACTGACTCTCGTGTTTGATATATTACTTAAAAGGTTGATGACTTACACTGACAAAAATCTTTGACACGGTTTCAAACCGAGCTAAATTTAGACTCATATACTGAAAGAGATCCAGAAATTAAGATACGTTTGGCTGGAACTCCGCATATAGCCCTTCAATCTAAAACAACGATGTTGTTTTAGCTTACAAATTTATTTTAAAAAAATGACTTTTAATATTGTTAGAGAGAACTTCATAACCTTTCCACTGAGTGTTTGAGTGGAGGAGGAGGCTAGCCTGCGTAGCTGGCGGTCTTGGTTGGACGATCATAAAAACTAATAAACTGGGGAGAAGACAAAAAAGTTAGTGAAGAGGAGGGGAGGGGGAGGGGGAAAGGCAGCCCCTCACTCCCATTCCTTTTCGCGCCCGTCCGCGTCCATTTGATTAACACGCTTGGATTTTCGATCTCCCAGCGAAGGATGAGACTGTTTTGCAGTCTAAGCTCAGGCGGGTCTGAAGCGGGGCACACACTTATCTCCGGCCTGGGGTTACAATAAATTTTAGACGGTCCCTTAAAGGACAATCGATAAGCGAAAACATCCGACTATTAGAAAGAAACTTAGATATATACAGACAACGTGGATATGCCAGATCTTATCCTGCTTGTAGATATCCAAAAAGTATTTGACATATTGGAATCGTCTTTTGTATCCATATATTTTACAATCACATACAAAGTTGCGTGTTAACTGCAATGGTTGGGCCTCTTGAAGTTCCAATTACAGCGAGAGGTTAAGCAAGGACGCATTATCTGGCTCTCTCCATATATCTTCATCTTATATTTGCGCTAAAATATAGGAAACGCGATTAGAAAAGAAAAAAAATATTCAAGTCATAAAAATAGATGGAGTTGAATGTAAAATCAGACAGTATGCTGACAACACCACTCTTTTTCTCGAAAAAAAATACGTGTATATGTCCAAATAAGAAAACGCATGCAAAATGTAATGAAGTTTGTAGTTGAACCAGAACCTGTGATGTTTTTAGGACAACAATCATTAAAATATGTTATATAAATCAGTATTCGTGGGATTAAACAATTAGCAGCTGGGAAAATAACCATGAATGTCAGTTAGATTGGTTAAAAACATTGTGATAAGCTTGAGGTTGCAAAAGCAGCTGAGACTGAGAGAGAAACAAGAGGTATGAAGTTAACCGATAGTTTACTTAGCTTCCCTTCTCGCTCTTTTTTTCTCAAATAATCCAATGTTTTTTAAGGGAAGTCTCATATATCGATTTCGCCCACAAAATTTTACGTTTCTCTCGAGACCCCCGTCCCCCACCTTAAAAACGTCAAAAATATTTATCGATGTTTTTGTGTTTCGAAAACATTGTAAAGGTCTTTTTAAATTTTAACAGATAATGCTTTCTTTACGATTTATTTTAATTTAAAAGGTTTTCGACGAAGTTTTTATTAGAGTCAGTTTTATCAGTAAACTATATATACCAGCTAAATGCTTCAATAAATATTTGATTACGCTTAAACTTTTTAATTCTGCGATTCTTCAAGTTAAAAAAAAACATAGAAATCGGTAACATCAGCTTTCGACAGTCAAAGTGAGCTCAACAGAAATGAATGAGCTTGTGGCTGAGTTCATCGATTTCTTGGCTTACTATGAAGAATTCATATTCGATAATGAGTTTCGACAATTCCCTTCCAAAACTCTTTTCGCCCATTTCTTGCTTTGTAAGCAGCTTGCACCTGTTTTCCGGTTGGACTATCATGCCCTTTTTCGACAACTCCTCTCTTGAAACCTTTGCTACTTCTTGAACGTCGCGATCGGTTTCATTAACTTTGTCTCCAGCAACTCCACCATTTCTGACAGAACAGAAAAACATCACAGCCGCCGCCTTTCACGCGCGGGGGGGGGGGGGGGGGGGGGGGGGGGGGGGGGGGGGGGGGGGGGGGGGGGGGGGGGGGGGGGGGGGGGGGG